>JAQFYB010000249.1:0-65730 GCA_034694085.1 Pogonognathellus longicornis
ACACTTACAGTGTTGTAATAGTAGGGTGGGCCAACTATCATCAACACTACACTCAAATGAGTGTGGTGTTCGCCGGGATATGTTGGTGATGTTGGTAGTAATATAAAAGTGGTCTGTGGTGGTTTGTTGAGTAAGATAAAAGGTTCGTGTACTTAGTGTAAGTATAATGTTATAGGGATGTTGTAAAGGAACTATTGTAATACGTGGTGGAGTATGAATCACTCGATTCATCATCATCATATTATCTATCAATTCTTGATTTGTTCTCCTCCTTCTCTAATCAGCATGGACTAGGCATTAGACATACTTTCCTAGTGTTCGAGACATCATCTTAATAGTTTCCAAAACCAAACTCACTCCCCATTATTCTTTATAGAGTGGTGGCAGAGTGGAGAGGTACATGCATAAGAGAATATTATGCGAGTCTGTGACTCGTTTAGTACAATTTCCCTACCTACACTACCCACTCATTGTACAATTAACAGCCTTCAATTTCATGAGAGTCAGGACATGAAGAACAGTGGTCGTGTAGTCACATTACATTTGAGATGTAATGTAATGTAATGCAATGTAAAATGTGTAAGCAAATGCAAAAGCAATGTAAGTGCACATAGAGATTTCTGTATTGTAAATGGACTGGACGTATATAGAGTTGTAGTAGAGTTGAATGCATGTATTAAAAGCCCATCGTTCTTTTCATTAGAAGATAACAAGCTGATTATTCTTTATGTGTCCATTATTTAGTTCAGGGATTCTTTGAGGTAGTTTCTTCCCCATCTGTCCGTCACACTTTTAATGACTGTGAGTAGATTAAAACATTTAACACAGCATTAAGTGATGATGTGAAAAATATCTGCTGCTCTTGTACCTTGCACTGACATTACATAACAAAAAAGCTTATTGTTACATCTTTCTTTCCTCTTTATGCTCCTGCTAAGAATATGACTCATATAAATTCCCCTTGACAATGCACCATGATTCTTAATAATATTCTCTTAAATCACTCTGCCTCACTACTCCAATCCACTCACTTATTGAAACTACACAAAACAACACATCTCCACTTCTTCATAATGTATTTTACACCATAATACTTATATAGAATAGGTGTGTAGCCAAGTGCATGGATGAATTTATTTTATACAAGCTCAATCACAAGAGACATGAAGAGATGAACAGGTGAGTTGTGAGCTTGTACATCTATACAGACATTAAAGGTAAGTCCAAGGTTCATCTCATCCCAGATCTTGTAAAAGAGTCTCAATGGAAAACCGGCCAATGAATCTGTCTGTCTATTTTAGATATTATGTTTCTCTTCTTTCAATATGCAGTTCAGATCTGGATTATGCTTTCAGTCTTTTCGCTGCTGCTCCTGCTTTTGCTGACTCAGCACACTAGATAATATATACAGACACAGTACTAGTATTACATTCACATCAGTCAGCTATACTTTTATACATACACAACAAGCACAGCTCGAACTACTTAAGCCAAAACCATGATGCACTACTATAGGAGCGAGAGGCAGCCAGGAGCATCATTTGATTCTCTCAAGTAGCATTTAGTGTTTAGAGGGACATGCTGCGTGCTGGAAGAGCTTTACTTGCAATAATAATAGGAATACTTAGTGGGGAATTTTATTCAGCAGTTAGCACACTAATGTGTAAACATGATATCCTGGATAGGTCGATAGTTTTTCATCCTTGTGTGTTTTCAATGCGAATTGAGATGGTGGATGGATGAGATGAAGTACATTCGTTATTATGATACTGCATGCATGCATATATGTATGATGCACTCACGTATAGAATATAATTTACATGGCCACCAAACAAAACATCATACCATACCAAATCATTTTCAATCATTTAAATAGAACAGGATTGAATGTAAGTATGCTACGCTTTACTTACAAAGAGACTGCAAAGTGTTAATTCTCTCTGTATGTGTTCCAAAAAGCTGCAACACATGCTACATTAATACTGTCGATTGTTGATATACAGTGTGTAGGGATAAAATACGATATCCGCATAAGAATAGATTGTGTATGTAAAACCAGAAGATCATTGAGGTAGAAACGTTAAAGGGAAGAGTAATAGTAATACAGTGGTGTGGCATAAAGGACGAGGATGGCGATGACGACGAGTGAGCAAGTGAGAGCCTAGGACAGACATTTTCCCCCTGGAGGGAACTTGCCAACCAAGTCGAGTCCAATTATATGAGAATGATTGGTTCATGATTTTGCTTTTGTTGGTGACAAACGATTGGAATTAAGTGAGAAATGATCCCATGTATTTTCACAAAGGTTTAATAGTATAAACGATGAGTGTTAGTATATAGAGCTACTTCTGGCTAATGTGCATTGTCTATATGTTATGGGGAAGTGTATAGGTACTTAGGCATTGTGGCACATGAAATCAATGGTGTTGTTTGCTGGTATGGTTTATACATTTATACACTACATGTTAAAAGTCCACATCCACCATCCATCCCATTCTGATCTTTAGTGGAAAATGCTTTTAGGTGGCTTAGCCAGCACTATGATGTTAATGTGTATCCTCTGGTCTTTGAATTACCTAATATTATACTTTGTATTTCTCCTACTAACTGTTATTATACTGCTGGTGGATTATGTGTGTGGTAGTTGGAGAGAGAAATATGTAGTAGACGGGGAATGATAGGAACATCCCTCATATAGAACGTTTAGGTACTGTGTGAGGCCTTTGGCAATTGCTGGTTTGGTCTTTGGCTTGATCTGCAGCTCTTTAGTCCTATTCCATCCCGGTGATCGTGTCTCACATCCCATTTTCTGTTCTACTTACGAATTAGTCAAACACGTTATGCTATGTGCATGTCACAGATAAAATTTACTATTGCTCTCCCTGAGAGTAGTCATTTGATATTTCCCCAGTCAGCTCCTTCCCCAAACATTCGAGTCCCATGTATACGCTCCTACTATGTACAACACATCCTACTACTTATATCAATTTCCTTCTAGTGCACTAACGTGTAGTGCGGAAATAACAGTCCCCGTGTGAGTAGTCGGAGTAGCAGCAGAAGTATATATCTGGGACTACACACTGAGAATACTGAGCAAGATTAACGAACACACACTACTACACCAGAAACACACGATTCACACAGATACGATACATGTATCACTAAAACAGCAGTTGGATTTGTGAAATCCGTCCAAGTGCGCATTGCTGTATGATTATTATTATCACATATGTGCAACCATATCTGTACTTATTGAAACAAGATACAATCCAAAGATCTGTTGCCGTGGATCTTCGTATATACTCCTCCAGATTAAAATTATTATTATTATTATTGTCAACCGTTTACATGCAATCACACATTCTGTCAATTTAATCCAGAAATCATTAACATAGCAAGTACTCAACTATAAATTCGAGATATCTACTCTAATACAGTGTATACCACTCCACATCACATTAAATAGACCATACATAATTTTGCACATACTTCTGAGTACAGGCAGTTAAAGTAAGTTAAATACATTTACAACACTTCAGCTTGTTGCTAAGGTACACTCAGATAGACATTTGCATAATTGCATATGTTTCGCATTGCTTAGCTCTCCATTAGCTCATATTATATCCGTACATGTATTTACATGACACCATATAAAGTCCGCAAAAAGTATGTACTGACATTATATCCCAACTAAGTACCTAGTATATATGTTGTGGAGCTGATAATGGGAAAAGGTAGGTGGTTTGTTTTTGATTTGGAGATTGGAGTGCGAAGAAGGAGTGAAATGAAAATCTAAAATGTAAATCCGTTCGAATCTAAAGTGATAATACTTTCCCACTGCAGACGAGGAGCACAAGCAACTCGACGGAGTAAGTCACAGCCCATCATAATAAATGATAACTCATTAAAAGCGTAACAATGACGAGAAGTGCAAGTGAGGGAAGCGGAGCGAGGAACCAAGTTGTGTAGTCAAGCTATAATACCTAGACTTAAAGAGAGAGAGAGAGAAGTATAGAGAACACGGAAAAGCTTCATCCATCCGGTTTCGACCCATCTCATCCTGTTCTGTGTGTACGAGCACACAATACTCTCTCTCTCTCACTCTCTAGCTTTATACCCTTCTCCACTCTCTTTCTATGTATTACTTATATATTCTGCTCTACTGTGTATTTCGACTACGTGAACTTGGTTCGTTCGTTTGAGTTAATGCACTCGAGAAAATTCTCAGAAAGTGAGAAAGCAGACAATATTAAGAGCTGACGCTCAGTGGCTGGTGTCTGTAGTTGGTGAAACATTGTGCGGAGATTCTCGAATAGTTAGTTGCTCGTTGATGATAATCCTACTGTGTAATATAATCTAACCATGTAGGTATAAACACATAGCTATTCACTATTCAACTGGAAACCCTGTTCACCATAAGCACTCCGCTTCTGCTCCCAATAATATTATACTCCTATTCTCTGTCTTAACAGTTACGACACAACCTGAAGTCTAACAGTGCAGTATAAATACAACATACACTTACCTAGGCATTATCCTAATCCATGAGCATTGAAAGGCAAAATACGACTGACACTATACTCCAAGCACATCTCTTGTATTATACGAAAGCAAGATATCATCACTTGATGTATGTGTTGGGTAGTCAAGCCAGTCAACCGACTCACACTGAGATCCATTAATGCTACTTTTACCTTTTCCACACAGAACACAACACAATTCCTTCAGTTTCACTATCTTTACCTGAGCTCCATGTAAAACTACGCACATTTTCCTACAATGAAACAGCCAACTATGACTATGGCAAAATAAATAATAAAATAGCTGGGCTTTTTGTTTTTATTCACTTTTACATTTCGCACACTGCTTTACAGTTTATTTTTGCACATTATATATACGTCTCCAAAATTGATTGTTACAATTAATCGCTATATAATACTCACAGGTACATGCATGTATTTATGTAAGAATATGTATGTATTCCTTCTTTGCTAATTTTGATGATTACTTATGGTTAATTTAATCTTGCTCGTGTATTATAATCGCATCAAAAGATAATAAATGTTGTAATATGTTAAGATGTGATAGGGCTATTATGTAAATTGCAATAAGTCATACTAAGTCTATATAAGGGCGATGCAACATGTACATGGCTAAGATTTCTGTAAGGGATCAAATGGTACACTTGATCGCACAAATGCTGGGATCAAAAACCACTGGAGCAAATAGGTAATAGGTTCTTGCGAGTGTAATTTTGGTATACGGCAGTGTAAAGTCGTTGCAGGACGACGGTGTAGAAATAATAAGGGTGCTGGTATCTGTGTGATAGGAGGATTCTTATTTGTGTTGTGGAGTATGTAGAAGGAAGCTGAAGGAAGGCAAAGTGAAGAAAGTAAGTAATGTATAGAGACGAGAGACGGAATCAACCGGGCGGGGGATTTCTTCCGACGCTGTTAATTTCCGACGAGAAGGGGAAAAGGCCAATTTGAAGCTCCTTCGAACAATTTTGAGCACGTTGTAGCGATCAGACCGATTGTTTGCTCCTTCGTCTTCGTTCCTTCACATCCAATCTCTCACATACTCCTGCTACTAAACTACAAAACTATGTGCTAACTTGGCTTCCTTGTACATACCTTACACTCTTTATGTGTGTACAAGGATCATGTTTAATACCATCAATATTATACTGCCAACTATGTGTGCAGCGCATATCACTCCTATACTCACATATACCACTATCGAATCCAATCATTGTTAATTCGTCAGAGCTGTCATACAGGGGCTCTTGTATGTAGCAGTGCAGTAGAACACTGTGTACAGTCAAACTAACAGCAAACGCAACAAAACGCCACACAAACAGCTTAAACTTACAACAGCCAGTGTAATTTATTGAATACTTCGTCAAAAAGGTAGACTGCATATATCTTCCTAGTACATATAGTTATGTGTTTAATATTTTCATTGAAATTCATATTTTCTTGGTGCCTTAGAATATTGCATTCTTTGTACATTACTAAACGTAACTAGGTAGAACTGTGATGCATAATATGTGATGTACCTATACATATTTTTAATAATACTCATACACTTTCTCTAGTCATCATGACATGACGTACAACACAATAACCATATAACCCTTGTGTATTATTTGCAATAAGTGTAAGGGAAAGTACAAGTGAAACAGATGAGTAATATTTAGTGCAGGTAGCATTTTTGTTATGAATAGTAGAAATTATTGTCACTGCATGGAAGTATATCAATAATGATTACAAGCCTTCAAAGTAAAATAATACACATAGATGTACAGACAGAGTTGTATGGATTATATGCTGTGGAGTGATAGTAAAAGGTAATGGGAGTGTATAATAATAGTGGAATAGAAATAAGTAGCGTATTGTGAGAGAGTTGCTAACTACAGTGAGTATAAGGAAGGAATGGTAGGTGAATGTAAATATTGTGTGGTATGATAAATAGTGAGGGATGAGATGAGGCATGGGTTGATAGTTGATAGGGCTACAAGAGGTAAGTCAGATAATATGAATGCTCTGCACACAAAGTACATACAGTTACTTTCCTTTCCATGGTTCAAATTAATCTTCACGGAACGTGTTCTATCTTACTCAACCAGCTCGGGCACAAAAAACATCAGGATGAGCACCAACTAAATTGCTTCCTTTTATTAAACGCTAGCTAACCCTCCGCCACTCGACTGCATCCATAGTGCACCTACACAAGACACTGATTTGGATTCCTCTTCCTCATGCACTACTTAATTCATTCTTTCTCCCTTTCACTCCGCCAAACAACCAACTCGTTTAATGCCATCATATTACACAACTCTCTACGACCCTAAACTCTAACGAGACTCTCACACACACACACAGACACACACCACACTCTAAGCTCAGCCACGAAGCTCTTTCTCGCTTGCAGTTCATCTCTCCATCTCTTTCCATTTTCATTTCCCCCTACAACCCTATATTATTCTTGTCATTCACTCTTACTTTCATTCGAGTACTAATAACATGTATTAAGTAAGTAGGTAATACTCAATAGCTCTATACAGTATACTTTACACTGTATAGACATACCTACTGCACACATAATGTTGGAAAAGTCCTTTTTTGTTTCCTTTGCCATGCTTTATCATCATAATATTCTTAATTTCAACTCGTTCGGCTTCCACCAACCAAGGAGACTGTATATTACACCACCACCAGCAGCAGCAGCAGCGTATTCATTCACTGACTGTATATTAGATAATAATATTACACCAATGCAATGTCTAAACCATTCATTTAATTAATAGAAGACTGCACAAATACAGTGCATGGGAAAAAGTATTATGTGAACTATACTGATGCATATCGTCGCTTTTATACAGCACACGTAATTTTATCTCCTTTACGTCATACTATGATTTATCACAGCCCTGTTTTATATTCACACCTATTTCTACTATATCATCCGACATTCAACCTTTTCTTCACTTTCATACTCTCCCTAATGTTCCTAATATACTTTTCATTCAATCACCCAAACGCATTTCACAGTAGGCTAAAAGCATTAATACAATAATTGCTATTTTCTTTTACAATTCCGAGTAGGTGTATATGTGTCTCCATACTATGCCATACCCTGCACTTTTAATAATATTGCAATGTACTCACCCTGTACAATATCACAACATATTTTAAAAATAGCTTAAAGTAAGTTTTATGTATCTGTAGTACATACTCACTTAGGTACTTTTCCGTTGAAAAGCAACTACATAAAATACTAATGTAGGCATATTAAAACTACAATATAAAACGCGGTGTTTCTTTAAGTGTGTAATGATATATACGAGAATATGATTATTATACATGTGGTTTGAATAAATACAATATTATTAGACAATTGATAAAAAAACTGAGATAATAGCAGAGTGGTTGCTTGACTACTGTTATACGTAGTAATAGTAACACCATAATATACACCATTATAATAATATGCCAACAATAGATCATACTGAAGAGCTATAAGAGTTGTGTGGATATGTACAAGAGCGTGATGCAAAGTGATCTTGCATGGTTTTATTATATTTGTAGTTGTTTATTTGTGAGGAGCAGCACAGTACTTGTATATCTGCTAATATTATGTAGAGTGTAGAAATACAAAGCATGGTATAAGGATGATGATCATCTTCATCATCTTTATTACTCACACCCCCTTTATTCCATGTCTGCAGAGATGCGTCTTGTTTTATCATTTAGTGATTACTTGTCTTCTTCATAGTCCTTTCACAGCCGAGCGGCCCAACCCCAGCCAGTCAGACTGGAATGGAAGGTGAAACCGTGCTATCTATCATGAAATGAACTTTGCAACAAAACTTTTGTCTCGACTCCAACCAAACCAACTCTGTACAGACACAGATACACATACGAAGCGTATAAACAGATTCTACTGCACTCCTGCCTGTGTTTGTGTGTACTTACTCGTACTCACTATTGCTATAAACTCTCTGGCTGCTGCTGTGGCTCGCTAAGTCATAAATAAATGTTGTGTATTGAAAGTAACTATAAATCCTACCTAACCTAACCCACACACTCTGAGATTCCACTTGAATAGCTCTTCAGTTTCAATTTGCTTTACATTGCTTGGATATTGCATGCGGATATCTATCTGCTACCACTGTGTACTAAGGCTAATGTGTATACTACTGCACTGTAAAATCTCTGAGACTTTATACATGTTACTTCTGCTCTCCTCTTCTTATCGCTATCATCATCCTACTAAACTTACATTACATATTACCATTAAACATTAACTTGTTTACTCAACCATTATTGTCGTACTGCAATATGCCATTTGCTACAGCCGTCTAAATTGCTACGATTCAATTTTTCTTTTTGCCTTTCTCGCAAAACATTTTTTACTCATTGCGTCATGACTCGCAGCTAGTAGTTTTTTAACGTGAATTAATGCAGGGAATGCAAAATGGTTTTTCAATATGAACTATCTGTATAGTATGAGCTACCAGTAATAAAACATTGTACAGTGTATAATATTTCATTTATTTTCTAATGTACAAAGTATTCATTTAGTTTTAAAAGGGTGCTGTCTGTACTTAGGCATAATTAGTAAGAAGAAGATTCATTCGGTCTGGTTTCTGTGTACAAGTGTTGTAATACTAAGTAAAGGTATAAATGCATTTTAAAGGGTGAATGAATGGTGTGTATGTGAGAGTCTGGTGTTATGATGATGTATAAAACGTTTGTTTGGTAGAAGTCAATTTTGCTTGCCCACACTTCTTTACCTTTTCCTCGATGTGTTTCCATTGATTGCTATCGTGCAAACCGCTTTAACTTGTCTCTTCTGTTTAAGTAAGTTCAGGTACCTGAGTGTGAGTCAGTGCATTTGTTCAGTAGTGTAAGTGTAGCCCACAAAACAAGGAGTTAATACATGGAGTGCCGAACCCCGAAGTATAAATTAACAAGAAAGGTTTTAATTAGAGATTAGCCTACAAATTTACAAGTTTACATTATGTTCACATGCTAAGCCTATATTATCTTTACACTACGATGTGTATGCACAGCTATACGTAAATCTTTTTGTGTGTAATGCCATAGCTCTGTCCTATCTGAAAATAGATCTTATAATTACAAAAGGGCACATGAAACTCTGTTTGACTTGCCTTAACTCTTTGTGAGTTCAATTAAAAGTCGACATTATATTTCAATTGATGGTGTAGATAAAATGCCTATCCTCCCAACTAACGCATACAGATTAGAATAACTAGGCCGTACAATGCACACTCCACTCTATTTATCTTCGAAAGACAATTTATGACGTACACATAGGAGAAAATGACTAATATTAATTGTTCATTTTAACATAGCTTTGGTTTTCCTTGCGTAATTAGTTTGTAAAATATATGTATCAGTAAAACTTCAGCAAAAATTTAAAAAAAGATTTTATTATACTTGTTTAAATCTTTGCTACTTTTTTATGATTGATTCAATAATAATTATTTCAGTTTTTAAAATTTTAGATTTTTCTTATTTACTATAAATTTTTAAAACTTTATATTCTTTAATGGATGAATTTTTTATATTTTTATTGCTGAATTAATTTAGTAATTCTGTTAACAGGCCAATAACTATAAACAATTACATTGACGTGTTTAAAAGGCTTAGAAAAGAAATATATTTTATTTGTTTTGAATGCATTTGTTTTATGTGAGTGCTGACTTAGATTATTTATTTTCCCATAAAATTAAGTGTTTATGGGCTGTACTGCGGAAGCCATAAATAAATAGCCTTAATATGGGCTCAACGTCAAGACATTAAGAATTGTTTTCTTTGTGTTGAATTTGAGACAGCGTGTTTGGTTACACATTGCACTCATAAGCTAGTACGATTTAATGGTATTGTATTTAAAGCATCAATACTCTTCAACGTGATGATATAATTCCTAGCATATATTTTAATGCTACTGACTCCAATTTCAGTTGTACATATCGGTAGAAAACAAAAGAATATGATGAAGGGCTGTACTTGAGAAGGAGAAACAAGCAAAGTCATTATACACGATCCTATTTCATACTTTATCCCATTATTTTAATATGCCTGATTGAGAACCTCGGACTTCATACTCTCAACACATTACACATGTCATATTTAAGAAAACAGTGAGAAACAAAAGCTACATAGGTATTCCAAATGCAAAGAAATACATTACGTATGCGTCACAGATTAAAGCACGACGCATAAATTAAAATTAAACTTTCTTCCCGGAAATCTTAACAAATAGAACTGAAAGTATGACAAGCGTATTCAATAATAATAATAAAGTAAACAGAGTGATGTAATAATTACGTTCATAAACATTTAGGACAGTCATAGAAGTTGGTTATATTATATATTATTTTTTTTAAAGTAGCTTAAATTTTCTATTAGAACCCCCCACTTCAAAATAAATTACACAAGCCATTATATAATGGAAAACCCCTGGAATTGTATTGAAGACCGGGTTCTAATAGAAGATTTACGGTATCCAACAAACAATTTAGCAAAAGATGATAGGAGGCAATGAAAATAATTATTTTAGGTCAAATAAGTAGGACCTACCGTATATTTCCTATTAAACCGTAGTACAGTTTATCTAATGATTGAAAGCTAAGGTTTATCAGAGTAGGTACTACGGTTTATTCCTATTTCTACCCTGTTCGGCCGTGCTTTCCTTAATTAGAGACATTATTATATTATAAGTGTTTCAATCATATTCCGAGCTAAAATAAAGACACATACTATTGATCCTCCCTGACGCCGCACTTTGCGTACGTTCGCTTCAGACCTATGGTTTATTAGAGTACTACGGTTTTTTGGGAACTACGGTTTAATGGGAAATATACGGTACCCACATTAATTTTACTACAACTTAAGTACATTTGTGCATATTTGTGAAACTTGATCCGAATGTTGATGTTGCAGGTCCAATGCAACAGTATATACTTACTAACAATAAGCTGGTTGCATTAGTTTGTAGTTTAACTGGTTGAACATTACATTAGTATCATAAAATGACTAGACAGTTAAAACATAATGCCTATGGTTTGCAATGCGTTGTCTTGTCCTGCTAGCCTTGGCGTATTAAGGTGACGGGTTGTAGTAGTTGAAGGATTGGAATAGAAATAAATGACGACAGGAGTGTGATGTTGAGTTTGGAGCGGAGGTGGTAGAATGGAGAATGGAATGGTTTTGAGTTGTTAGAGTAAATGTATAGCTAGGACTACTTAGAAGTAATTTTATAGGTTCATTCATTGGATGAGAGAGTGGGAGAAGCGTGGAGTGGTGGGAACGGTGTTGGAGGCTCGAAGTATTATATGATTGTTGTAATAGAAGGACCGGCGCTCCTGTTCACACATCCCCGTCATCAAAGTTGATGATTCAGTGAGATTAAATTGAAACTAAGACTCGAAGCTCTGATGATGATGCTGCTTATTGTTGGGAGTCCACCAGCCGTAAATGAATCTCACCTACGAGCTAGTTCACATCTGTACAAACATTTCTTCTTCGTCCAAACTCATCAAGTTGCACACAAGTAGTTTTACTTGTCGTTTCATCCACCCCACCCAATCTCACAACTACTATGTGCATATAATACACTTCTACAACTACCATATGACTTCTATAGCCACTTTACAAAGTATATTGCACAGTAATAATAAGTAACTAAGTGACTAAGTGAACTGCTCTGCACAACAGTAGCGGTGATTCATAATAATGCGGAGATGTTCTTACATCTTCTATTAACGCGCCGCTTAGTATGGAATCTCAATCTCCGTTTACCCTTTCATGTTGTATTATAGTTAGTTATACATAGTGCCACACTATTCTTCTCCGGTTGCAGTACTATGTGGAAGGAAAAGACTCAAGTTGTCAAATGAAGGCAAAAACAAGACACGGAGAGGAAAAGGGTAAAATTAAAAGATTTGTGTAAGAGTAAAATCATGAGGCGGACGGAGAGATGATGCGAGCCAGGAGAGAAGGTAAATGGAAAAAGTTTAGATTATTCTCGAGTAATACGACTTTCCGTGAAACTCTTTGCTTCTCTGCCACAGCAAAGGCCTTAAATGCTCTTTCGTTCCATTCAAACCATCCAGAAAGTACACAAGTTAGCAGCAAAAACACCGAATGTAACAATATACTCATATCATAGCCTCATATTTGTTACTATGCTCTAATATGTTCATATATATACAAACTACATTTCGTGCAACAACGTGATGAGTCAATTTCTCAAGTTTTATCCGAGTAAACAAGTAGTTAATATATATGTACATACGAGATTACACACACAGTGCATACAATATTTTCTTATGTAAGGAATACTATAGTTTGCAATGATATATACTGTGTCAAAGGAATGACATCACAACATATAATGATATAATTAATGTTACATAAATATTGCCGAAAAAATGAGGATGATAAGCTGAATACTAACTCACAAAAGGAAAAATATTTGACAAGAGATTTATTAATTTGTTTCATAGTCATGATTATGTGTTGTAATGTGATTAGTAAATGTTAATGGGGATGGAATACTCGTAGCATATAAATAAAAAGTCCATAGAGAAAAACACGTAATGCACGTATAATTATTATAGAAATGTATAAATGGCAGCAATGATAATGATATATTCAACAAAAAACTTTTAACACTAACCAGAAGGCCTTCCTTAAGAGAGAGAGATACAAGATACAAGACAAGTGAGCATAGCATCAGTTTTGCATGTACTTGTTAGGAAGATGGTTTTATTATAGATGTATATTATTATTGTGTGTAGTGTAATCGATTCATATGCAGACGAAAAGAATTTATGGCTTTGGAAGCATGATATTCAATTCATTCATGGGTCGAGGAGCAAAAGGAGCCCGAGTGTGCTTGTAGCTAGTTAGCGAAGAGTTTATTTAAATACTTGTGTCATTTCATTTGTATTATGTACATACATATTATGAGAAACGAGTCCAGGAGAAACTAATAGGCTGAAGCAGAAGATAGCATTCATAACGTTTACATATATATTTATATTATGTACATAATTAATAGCCGAATGGCGGTGCAACTCCTCTGTTCTTTTTAATTTAATGAACGCCAATGGGGCTTTTGTAGCAATGTAAATGTTCCATTCAATTTTTATTATAGTCAACAACAGTCTCTCTTTATGCTGTGGCTGCAAAATACGAGACCTTCGTCCCAGGCAAATTATACGTGCTCACTTCCAGTACTCACTTTGTAGGTGAACTGGATTTATTATACAGACAAAACGATTCATAATGGCATTTAGTTACATCGTTCTGTGTATTCCTACTTCACAATGTTATTTGTGGAGTGTAACGTACAATCAATATAAGAGGCTTGGCAGTATAAACGTGAAAATACACAATATCTCAAACAAATAAATATTTCCATACATTGAAAAATATCTTTTCAGTCAGAGCTGTATTATTCTACCTTCAGTTTATTATCCACCTGCAACAACCACTACACCCCTCATACAATCCAAACCTCAATTTATCACAGTGATTATATGCAAATCAAAAAAACTATCAAATAATGGAATAAAACTTCTGAATGCGTTTTAATAAATGAGATATACCTAATTTTAGTGTATTCAGACATACATTACTATTTATTCGGTTAATGAAAAAATGAATTGTTATAGAAACAGACTAGGCAATTTGCATTTCAACACTATAAGTAATTATGACTGTCTTAATTGTCTCAAGAATTTTGCATAGTGTACAACATTAAAAAGAACACATTAACATTATTTGTAGACTCAGCGTATTTTAATATTTTTTTAGAGACTGCAATGCAATACATAAAGAAGAAACGCTACACCACAGTAATATAAATAAAGTAGTTTAAGTTAAGCGAGTGCATGATGTAAGTTACAAAGGTGGAGAATGAAGGATTACCAAAAATACTTCTAGTCGTTCCCTCTCCTATTTATGAGTAGTAGACTAGGCACGTTTTTATATCAAACGTTTATTTGAGTGGAGATATAAATGCGCAGTAGTATGAAATGAGCATGTGAACTTTTATTTGCTGACGATAATTGATAGATGATATTATTATGCATGGACGTTGACAGTGTGTGTGAGATGTAGCAGAATGAACGAGTTTGTGAGAGACCGGTCACCAGCCAATATAATGACGTGAAAAAAAGACAAATAAGATGATAGATGAAATTGTGCAGACTTGCTTAGAACGCATTTCATGCCAATAGGAATGAACCCATTAAATCCGTCTATCATATTTATTTACAACGGATACCATTGAAATTACTTCGAAGTCATTTAGCTCGTTTGGCATTTGGCAGGCGGAATATTATTCACACACCACTCACTCACTGTGTTACATTTACATCAGACATTCAGCCACTTATACAATGTTATGCGTGTGTTTCAATCCACTTTGCTCCTTTCTTCATCATCTGCACCTAGACTTAATATTACAAATAGTCACAATGAGCATTAATGCTTTATCTCATCTCCCCTCATTGGTTATGAGTTATAAGCAACTCAATCCAGTCAAAACAGCACAAAACAATTCTTCCTAGACATACACATGCACCATTCAAATCTTCTATTCATCTTACCAGTACAAATGTACTGCACTATGTAACTACATAATTATGGCTTAGTAGGTGAATGCAAACACTTGCCTTTTCCTTTCAACTGTAAATAACATTTATGAGATCATTTTATTAATTACCTATATAAGGTTTCAACAACCACCTTACATTCTGAACTATATGGCTGATGTCAATACTGTCTGATTGCGTAATGCAATGACTTGTGCATATTCTCCCTGTTATAAAACCATGCAATTACAGGATATAAGTGTCGATCTCCAGAGATAATTGAATATTTAACTTGAATTATCCTGGTAATAAAATGAGGATTTTTTACCCACCACATCCTGTCGTAAATTCATTATCTCCATTAAGTTGTCATAATTGTCAAAACGTTTTCAAGTCGTCGTAAAAATCATTCTACATTCTTTTTCTATGTAATACACAACATAATAATATTACGTATCATTTAATATAAGAACCTATATTTACTTAGGTATAAGTTTTAAGTCGTGTAAATTGATTTGGGATTATACATGCATATAAAAATCTAAAACTTGTGTAAAGACTTTTTAATTCTAACAGTGTCGTCACAATTAATTATTTTATTTTTCAAAAAAGTCTCTAATAAAAGCAAAGCTAATTAACTAATAGTAATAAAATTACACAGTATATTTATGTACCTACTCGAATTTGGAGCTAATCTTTGATTTTACTCAAAAGAAGGTAATTAACAATAATTAGTTTTTCATTGCCTGAAAAGAAGATGAAGTAAAAAGTATGAAAAGATTGCAAAACACTTATTATGGGTTTGTGTGTGTATCTTGTGTTAAAATGAGTCAAGTAAAGATGACATATATACATATACACTACGTATTAGTTACTGCATAAGTACAGAAAGGAAAAGGATGGAAGTGAAGGAATAAGAACAAAGTTAAGATGGAGAAAAGTTGTGTAAAGATTAGTTTGGAGAGTCGTGGATGAGGCTACGGTGTACTAATAGGGAGTAATAAATAGTGGAATAGTATTTGAGCAGAAATAGGGAAAGGAGACTATTCTTTTATCCCACAGATCCTTTCTACTTACTTATACATCGTAACAGTATGCATTGCCACGATGGCTTTGTCTCTCTCTCTCTCTTGCTCTCAATGTACACATAAGATCTCTAACCAAAAGTATATGAACGTAAGAGAGTGCACGCTGCGTTGCTGCTAAAAAACTCGCAACAAAGATGTGCAGAGAGTGTTGGTTAAAGTATAATGGGAAGAGAATGGGAATTCGGATGTTATAAAGTATATTATGTGTGTATATGTGTAGCGGTGGAAGAGTGCGGAGTGTGTGTAGTCAGAGTAAGTAATGTAATTCAGAGAGACGTGAGCCGTGGAGGTGGAGAGACTGTCTGTGGTACGCAGCATACACAATACATAAAGAGAGAGATAGAAAATATATCCAACACACATAGGAGGCAGTCTCAGTGTAAAGCCAGGCAAAGGGAGTTGTATGTATAAATGTGTGTAGTGGCAGTTGTGTAGTTGTTGAGGATATAGAGTGTATGTAGTTCTGGACAGGCTGAAACTTCGGAAGAAGGCGAAGAATAGAAGTGAAGTAATAAATTGCCTGGTTGTTCTGAGGAATGAGCCTACGGGGAAGTACGTTGCTTATATTGCCACTGATGACTCTTTAGTTCTTCTCTAAACATATGCTTCATTGCCTAACTACTGCGGGGTAAAATCTTTTGATGCTACCCCATGTCTCTCTTATAGCTCTTAGATTCTAATACACAGACACACACTTATACACTCTCTATCTCTCTGGCTCTCTCTCACTAACTGATTGCAACTACGAAAGAATACAAAGTTACTACTACTACACTGCTACTATTATTTAGTGCTATCATACACTAATATTATTATATGAGTGCTGCTACAAGATTCGTTCACAACAGTCCTTGCCAAGGCATCACTATCCCTCGCCTCAGTCTCAGCCTCTCTCCACTTCTATTACCACTCATTTCTTCGTTATTATTATGTGCATAGAATTTTCTTAGTCAAACTTACGGGAACCAAATCAAGTTAGAGTTTATGTACATAATGTATAAATGTCATGGTGAGTGAGACTAGGTAAGCTATAGCTTTTAGTTCCTCCAAACAAATACTACACATATCCAAAACACATTTAAATAATGTGTGTAATACTAAGAGCTATTGTAGGTAGTAGGAGTATGTAAAGTATGCTATAGGTACTTTGTATATAGGAAAAAGGAAATCTGTATATTTCGCAGGTACTTTACTCAGAAATCTATACAATAACGAATACTCAACTGGGGTTACTTAAAATTCGCACACATTACGCCAGTGTTACATTTGGAATATATTAAAGTGCACATGGTGCTCCCACTAGCTACTAATATTCCACTCCAGTTATCTAATTCGAAGGATTAACTTTTCTCAGAGCTCTGCTAGATTCTCTGATGGTGTACTTCAGAAAATGCTGGAACTCCCAACTCCTTTCTGTATCTAAACACTAAAAGAATTAACTCTTCTATTGTAAGTGTGCAGTATAGCTACTCTATATACATGTTTAGCTTCATGCCAGTCTCGTAGTTTAAACACACTTCTTTGTGTGTGAATGATATGGGCAAAAAACTAATGCGTATGTAATAGACTCTTGTTTATGTTTATTGTCATTTTTCATTAAAGGATTGCTTATACGTAGTTGAGCCAGCCAAGGAAAACGTTTGCTTTATATGCTGCATGCCTACCTAATCGTTTTTACAATGAGTCTCATCCAATATTTTGCAATTAGTCTCTCTGGTTTCCACGGATGAATTGATGAGTTGGAATTTGACATTTTATCGTGTTTATCTCGTCCGATTCTATCTTACAAGAGCACTTATCTCAGTCAGAGTTATTTTTCTGAAAACTGAAACGTATATACTTTTGTGCCTTTGCATAGAGTTTGCTGTTTTCCATTTCAAGTGTACAAGTGAATCGCTTCTTCTTCGGTTGTGTGGAATATGAGGAACCCTCGCGGCCAAGGCAAACAGAACCCAGTCATCACTCATCGTTAAACATGAGTGTATCGCATAGTCTGCATATCAATTTGACTCTGTTATGTTGTGTTCTTCTGCACTGTTCTCTCTCTCTCTTTCTCTGTGTATCTGTTTCAACAGTAGTTCTCGTTCTCATTCCTCTACCATCAGCATCGTCCCTCATTCTGTCTCAACTCCACTCAACTATTTGAGTCGACTTCAGAGCTTTGGGCAAATTCTGCTTACGTTACATTTCTGCTGTAGTTCGTCCTACAAAAATTATATCTGCTTTCTTTCTCTATTATTAGTCACCAATAAAATCCGAGAATAGTAGTCATTTTATAACTAGATACACATACACCAATGTAGGTATAACAATAGTCGGTAATGAGGGGGCTTCAAGGGAAACATTTCATTATTATTCAAAAATTGATTTCGGAGAAGTAAGTATACCTATAGTAATACTAATGCTATGATGGTACAAATTGACGCTGATTGTAGGTACTTACATTAAATTCAAAAGAAATCATTTTATTGACAGTAGTGATACCAACTTGTTAGAAATGGCACACAAGTTGTAATGTACATATGACGTATATTTTTATTATGTTGACAGGATTGCTTTATATAATGTTGGTTGAATGTATATTTATTGCTTGATAACGCCCACCCCTCCGTTATTTACAACTTGACATGGGTATATATGAGCTTGTAGATTTGACTTTGTGTATAAAGATTGGAAAAATCATGAAACAAAAATTTCCGAAAGCATTTCTGTAGATTTTCATTGGGCCGTGGTGTATAAAGAAGAAGAGAAAGAAGGACAAAGTTTTGTGTAATATAATGGAGTCTGACTGTGCAAGTGAGTCGGAGAGCCGAGTTGAGTTGAGTTTAGGGATTAAAACAAGAGCGTGCTTGGTTCTCGAGAGAGAAGATGGATTCGACCCCAAATTGACATTTCAGAAAGAAGAGGAAAGTATGAACGTCGCAGCGACACATAAATCGTCCGACTAGGCCTTTACTTGAACAAGCTGAATTTCTTTCTTGACGACTCTTCTTGCTCTTTGCCAACTACCATTTCCAAGCACCATAAAATTCACCCTCTTTACTCCAACATCCAACATTCACTCAATTAACACCAGGAATTCTTGAAAAATGATCCATGCAACCGAAATTACTCTTGTGTAGCCAACAGTCAAATGCGATATCCTTTCTCTCTTAAAAGCTCACAGTATTTGTAGTAATATAATAGTTAACAAGAGTGCCTAGCAATTTCCATACATTTCTTTCTCTTGCAAATGTCGATGACAAAAGTCTACGTTTTTTCACCTTTCCATTATCTAAGTTCAACCAATTAATTCTCTAACCTAATCAATCATTTCTTTTATAATTTTATCTACTATTTCACGTTTAACTGAACCTTTTCAGAGCTTTGCTTCCTTAAATTCCACTTTCTTTTTTGAAAAATGAATGAAACATCTTATATCTATCTAGGTGTAATCTGCCAACGGAGTCCGCTTGGTGGTTAAACATTCAATTGTACTACCAGCGGACATGAGATCCTACACTCCTACCGTCACTGGCAAAATTTCACGGGAATCTCTTAAATAGATGTTATTAGTTAGGAACTGCCACATGGAAATTTCTATACGTTGGCTATTGAGCGTATATTGAGTCATGACATATATATCAAAAATTTCCAATTTAATATGAGTATACACAGAATATGTAAAAAGTATATGTGAACCATGGTGACTTGACTGGTACCCATGGTCAAGCTTATATAGTAATATAGTGTGTAAATAACAATATCGGGAGACATCAAACTAGCAGATTGTTTAAATGGACCTCATTTGGCTTGATAATAGTGTCTTATTTTTCTATAATAGATAAAACGACCCACTGCATCTATAGCGCAAACGCACATCTATCTTAAAATATTGATTTTTAGAAGATACCATGCATACGATAATAATTAAGCAAGTTAATAGCACACAATTGTTAATATAATTTAAATGCTCATCTTTCCATTATTATTTCATGTTTGTCTGAATGTGTCTGTATGATTAGCTATATTTTATGTTGTACATCTGCAGCTACTATCAATCTATCAATTAAGCTATTAATATTTGTTTGTTCGTTGATAATTGATTGGGAGAGCACAATGTAAATGTTGCGTGCGTTACATTCTATTTCCATACTGAACATCTTTAATTTACCAAAATGTCAATATAATATTACTGCATTTCTTGGGTGATGACTAGAACTTCCGTTTAAAAATAGTGACAGTATTTTGATGATATTGGAGACATAGGTTGTAATGTAGCGTGTTATATCCGCCGTGACTCATTGGCTCGACTTCTTCTCTGTGAATAGCTTTAATGAATAATATTCCTGACTCCGTAGTACAACACACAATTAAATACTAGAAGTGAATTTAGCATGTGTTTGTAAGTAATACAATTAGAGAAGCAGTGCATTAAGTAATAGTATGTACCAGTTGCCGAATTAGTGCCAAGTATAATAGAACAGCATAGCGGGTGAAGACAAGATGAAATTGAGCTTTGAGAGAATGAAAAATATAAAAGAAAGGATCAGAAAGAGCATTAAGAGGTCCACAATAAAAGACTTTTGAGCAGAGCTTTCAGCGGTTCGAATTGGCCCCTTTCATTAGAAAAATACAAGCACACTATATGCACATCAGTGCATTCAAACGAAATATTTAAAAATATATTTTATACATTTTTATTTTTATATATTTATATATTCAAATACCTATATAACATACAATCCCAAAATATATAAAATATATAAATACAGACATACAAGTGGCCCAGGTGCGCATGTACCCCAGAACCAATTATTATGGTCATAACAATGCAAAAAAGCGAAAAAAATTCGCGATACGCGCAAATAACATGCATTTTACTTTGCTTTTCACCAAAATTGGCTCAAAGTTTTATTTTTACACGTGATATAGAGTTGCTTCTCAATGTATAGTGTTTTAGTATTTATGCTACATGTGCAAACTTGTTATTTACACACATACAGTTCTTTAAATGAAGAAATAACTTAATTTCCATTTCCCGAACTTGGAAAGAGCATTTTGATCCGGGTGTTTAAATTAACTTAATTATATGTGCTGAGGACGTCAGCGACTTTAAGCCAACTTGACTTAAAAGCAGTGGGATGAAATGACTGAATGATTTAGCAAAGAAAGACAATATGAAATAGCATTTGACTTTTTGAGTTTGGTGTAAATGTTAGTAAAACCTGTTTGGTTGCATAATAAATCCTGGTTTGATATGCTGATACGGGTGCACACTATTCGAGAGTTTTTGTATCAGGTACTGTTACAAGCACTTCTTGGGAGGGAGATGAAGTCGCCAAAGTGGTATAATATATTAGAGGTGCTACCGAATCGAACATTTTCGATACCAAAACTGTACAATAATTTTGGGACATATCCGTTCATATTCGGTTTGCTTGTTAGGAACCAAAACCAATTTCCAAATAAAAGCATGTTTCAAACTGATAACATAGCACTTATTACCAAACGCCACACATCGTTTTGTATTAATTTATAATACGAATACAAATATGTAGCCACGAGCACACGAATTCTTATACGAGAAATGAATTATTATTTTGATGACCATGCGGAACCCGAACCCCACATTTATTTTTATGAGCACACCGAATGAGAAGTGTAGATTTTTCAGAGCAAAGCAGAAGAGCGCAAACTTTTCGGTCTCACCTCTAGTATATATCTAATTGAATAGCAAGTGGAAGTGATGCTGATGATGCTCCTGTTACATGGAAGTATTCTGGTTGTCAGCCAAGAGAATCCGATCTGGCTGGATAGCATTTGCATTGGATTGCATTGGTGAAACATAAAGGCGCATACACTACACACATACATTTAAGACCACCGAAAGCTCCACTTTGATTTTGCGTCTTGCCTGCCATTACACGAACAAATGCTTCCTCCGTGTGTGCTCTCTGCAAATGTGTGTAGTTTTCTGCTCTGCTCTCCCATTAGCATTACGTATATCATTTTATGGCTTGATGTGAGTACCAGTGAATTGATGCTGTGTTGCTTAAGTCTTCAGACCTCACTCAGTCTTTCAGTTGATTCGCTTCTATGGAAAATGAATGAAATGAAATATTCATCTCTCTCGCTCTTTTCTGGCTTTGGCTAACAGCATTCGAGTGCACTCCTACTATCTCGGCTAACAATATGCTAGCTATACAGTACTTACAGTATAAGTGCGACTCATATTCTAACTGAATATAAATTCTACACTGTGATTATCTCCTCCTACCTACAAATAATAATATTTCTCCCAACTTTGTTCATGCAGGATACTTAATACACTGTGCATTGCCTAGTACAGTACAACCTTGCTTACGTAGGGAATGACTGGAGGACAAAATTAAAAAGAAATACAAGCTACACATAATAATAATATTTATAGTGAAGCAGCATGCTCATTGAACTGTGCTCTTAATAAGGACAGAATGAATGAACAACACGCAAAGAGTAGCTCGTTGGAGTATAGCATAAAAACATTAGACAGCACACTGTACATGCATTAAGTGAAAGCGAAATCGTTTTATTTGTTAACTAGAGTTTCCTGAAATGCTTTGCATCAAAACAACTCCATAAACACCGCACTAGTAGCAAACCATCAACAACCATTCCACTTTCCGGTTAATAGACTTCCTAGCCAACGAATTACGTGGAGAGCAAAATATGTTCTGCCGTCATTGTGTCCTACACACTATGACTCCACAACTAGCTACATTTATATTTATCAAACGCTGCCATTTGAGTGGCTTGCCCGAATGTAATTGGGATAGTTCCCTCAATGAATGTTTACAGTTCTCGTCATCTTGTCTCTGTGTATAATGTGCCCAGACATTATTATTATCCTCCTGCACTGCACCATGCACTACACTTGCTCTTTCCATTACATCCTCCTTTTATACCAATGCGGTCCTTCATTACAATATGTCCATACCTACTACATAATATTCTGATTGTGTATACTGTACCTTTCGGCACATTCACAGTACATATAAATAAGTAAGGCCGTATCCAGAAATCAATTTCAGGGAGGGCTAATTATAATATGAGATACAAATAGGTCAATTATTGCGCGCCCTGTAAACCAATTTGGGCCAATTTGGACCGAAATCAACATTTTTGCGTAGAGCAAAAAATTTAGTGATTGTCGACAAAATAACATATTCTTGGTGGTTTTATGGATCGGGGAAATTGTGCGTTTGCCTGCTCCTGTATTCGGCCTTGTATATATGTATAAAATATGTAACTATTAAAATGTATGTTTGATGTGCATAACATAAAAGTAAACTAAACTTGTAAGTGGATGCTGTTTACATGTGGTGTGTAAGGTAGGTATTAGAAAAAAGTCTATTCGGAATTCGGAGGATTAGGACTCTGAGAGTAGAAATAGGACTGTAGTGTGTTGTCCATGATTGGACATGTATCACATAGTGGCTGGTAGAAAGTTATATGTATTCTGCATAATGTACTTAAGTGTACAGTCTGTTATAGTTGTTTAGGTTAGTGTTGAGTGTGGTTTTCGTTTCGTCGTCGTTGCTATTTAAGTCGGTTGATGTAGTAGGGCTAGAAGTGCTGTGGTGTGCTTTTGGAGTTTGTTATTCTCGTCGTCGACTTCTCCGTGTGGAGTTCACAAGATCCGCAGATGGAGAGGTGTGAGCGCATTAAAGATGAGAAAGGCATACAAGGGCAATGGCGATATGTCTGATGATGGTTGTTCAACTTAATGTGATTAATGATAGGAAAATAAGAGCATTTTGTTGAAACGGCCGTGGACTGAGCGAGAGAGCGAGAGGCTTGTCGTACTTTTGCATCGTTCGTCTGTTCGTTTCTATGTATGTGTGTGCGTGGAGAAGCCCAAAGTTGTACAACAGTCCTTTTCCTCCGAACTCTCTATGTTCCTTCAACTCAACCTCCTACAACATGAATTTGACTTGGCTCCACGCTCTAATATAATATTATTATAGACTTTGCTTGACTTAGAATCTACTTTCCTAGGTTACATACCACATACCTCTACAAGTTATGTAAGTAGTGCTAATGTTATGTACTTCTCATGTATAGCTTATATTCTTATACAGCACATACACTCTGTAGAACTCTAAGTATACAGAGTGTTTCAATAATACAGCATTATTACTTAACTCTGGTTTTGTTACATAGTACTGGGAAGTAGAGGTAAGTATTATATGTAGTAGTAGTAGTAAGTATTTAGCATGAGTATACTTTCAACGAGGGGATTGTTCGAATGTGCTGTGGGATTCTTTGGCGATTCTTCCATTAGTGGGAGCGATGAGCTATGTATATGGAAGAAATCTAGAGAGGAGACAAACGAGTTTGTAGTGTGGAGAGCAGAGCAATTTGGCACAAGAGTGGAGACGCAGAGTCAACTCGAGATATATTTAAAACCTCTTAAGTTTCGGCGTTTCTACCCGAAGAAAAGGAAAGAGCCGAGAAGAGCAAGTATGAAAGAGAGAGAGTAAGCGGCAATAACTATGGGGTGTTCCTAACCTAACCACTAATATTATTATGTATTTACAGATAAGTATCTAGAGGTATGTACTGAATAGATGTTGACTAGAGGCAAGTGCCTATATCTTTGTGTGTCGCCTTTATATGTGAAACACATACCACTGTGTGTACTCTATACTAACTCTTAACTTGCTTCGGATAGTTATGTACATAACTCACCAGTATTTTAGCATTAAGTAAGCAGCAACATACTACACAACGTACACCAGACACTGCCTACTTACTTACATTGTACATTACATTGGGAATGCTGATGATGGAAGTAGTTTAAAGCTGTATAAGAGAACCATATGATAAAACCAGAATGTCTTTCTCTCGGTGCAAGAATTTCTCGGTAAATATCTTCCTACAATATTGCTACACTGTTTAAATGTGCATCACTATACATGTATAGCTACATTGTATTCTAGTGGAGTGGTGGTAGTAGTGGCGGTATTACGTGTACATAATGTAACATTATGGCGTAGTCTTTTATGTTGTGAGTGCATTCTGTTCACAGTTATGAGTTTATGAGTTGCTGTGCTGTGCTGTGTGCAGCTCTTTGGTTGTGTACATTTGCTGGTTGCACATATACACAGAGAATTTATTATGCTTTGCTTTACGCACATAATAATATAAATGCTCGTTGTGCTTTGCTGCTCCACTCAAAAAAGGAAGGAAAGAGGAACGTGAATGTGAATCTTTCTTTTCTCTCGATTATTTTCCTTCATATTTCCTTTTAATCGCTCCTGCCGAGAGTCTTGAGTCGACAAGAATCATATTAAGTGGCCAAGAAAATGCACACATCCAAATCGACTTACTTAGTTGGCATAATGATACCATTAAGAATCGTTTGTCATGTTTTTTTCTCCCGACAGCTTATTTGACTCCGGCTTTGACAGAGTGCATTGCATTACCATACGCTTAAATGCTTACCCGGCTTACCTAATATTATTGTCTCATTTTTCCCATGAAACATTAGCCCGTACCATGCATTGCTCTTTTACTCTATTTCTTATTACCATCATGCTACTTAGGAGAACTACACGCAGTACACTTTAGTTTTTAAATTCCTTTAGCTACTAGGCGCTCTATACGTATAAAGACGTTTTAAATACACCAGTGGAATCATATCTGTAAGATAAGCTCTGCTATTTATTTAACATCAGACTGTCACGCCGAGCACTCGTTCCTATACTTCATTTTTCTCGAACTAATTACAACGTAAATGCTTACACCATTGTGGGAGAGAGAATGTAGACATATTATGCGATTACATTCTTTCCTTGTGCCAACTCAAGTCTTTGTTTATCTTTGCCGTGTCCATGTCCATGTTTTTTGATGGGGTGTAAACTAGAGATGGGAGATTTTAGGAATTCCAAGAACCGGACCGAACCGGAACCATTTATTTTATACAGGAACCAAACCGCCGATTTAGATAAAATTTAGGAACCGAACCGGAACCTTACATAAATCGCACATGAACCTTTCATAAACCCGAACCGGAACAGAACCGGTGTTTAGAAAAATTACACATAGAAACACAATACAATTTACTTGACAGAAGTCAGAAATGGTAATATGGATTAATTTTGCTAGATTTCCGTGGTCGATTGGGTTGTTCAGTCATAATGTAATTTTATTTGAAAAGTTTAAGAACCATACAGGAACCGGAACCGAAAGATCAAGAACCTTACCCGAATCGGAATCGTTTTGTAATCCGAACTTAAAATCCTAACCGGCTCCGGTTCCGGTTAACCACTCCCATCTCTAGTATAAACCAAAGTATAAACCAGCTACTAACGAATAATTACAATGATGTTATATCACTTGTTCAATGCGGTATTTCAATGCGGTAACCTTTTAAAATGCATGTCGTCTCACATTCAAGTTAGTTTCCAAATGAGTTTGCTATAAAAATATTTACATTTGCATGTATAGTATCCCTTCATTCTTATAGAGTTATTTTCAGGTATAAAGCTTACATATGTGTACTATTATTCTATTTCAAGATAAACGCATTATATATAAATGTATGCATGAATGTACGACACTTTATTATACTTACTAAATTAAAGTATATATATATGCATATGCAAGATAAATTGAATGACCAAATGGTTTTACTGGAAGCCGGAAGAAACTAGTCTGTGTATGAAGGAGTCATTTAATACAATGAAGTAGCGAATTTATTCTCCTCTCTTTCTGCACTCTGCCGAGAGCTATGTGGCTCATGGATTCCCATGTCACCTATTCACACATTATGCATTTTAACCTACCATATAAAATACAAGTTAATAGTTAAAAGTTATGATTTAATAGATTTAGGTCGCCACATTAAATATATAACGTAACCAAATGACAAATTATGTCGTACCAGAACGTGTTTGTTTTGTAGCTGAATTTAAAAGAAATCAAATATATTTACATAATAAAAGATTATGTGGATATTTTTATACAGGCTAAACTATGGTATATTTTGTGTAATTAATACCAGTCGATTGGTGAAATCTAATTTTTAAATTATTTAACTATATCCAAACAAAATATTAGTTTCAAAATTAAGAATTTTGTAAGACCAAGTTTCAATTTAAAAAAATATATAAAATGTTAATAGATACTTACTTTAATAAAACTGTACTTCGAATTTTTTGATTAGAAATTACTTGCAATCTAAGAGAGAAAAATAATATTTTAAATAATTGTGAACTATGGAAAAAAATACAATTTACTTAGACAATTCAACAATAGAGTTAATCAACTTGAGACACATGTAGTATGAGAACGTTGCACGCTGTTAGACTATATTGCAGATGTCAATATTTTTTTTGTTATAATACGCAGTAGTTTGAGTGTGTTTGTGTGATTGATCAGAAAAAACTAAACACCCTTATATAAATTCAGTTGCAATAAGAGGGCTCGCAAAATTTAGTTGTAGGTAAATTATGATATATAATTAAAATTTAAATTAATTGTGATAATTTTAAATAATTATATACCTACCTTCAAAGATACTCAAAAAAATGAATTGCTTCCCTAATTTCCTCTAAGTGGTGTGATTCTGAATAACAAATCAAAACGCTAATAAGAGGGAAGCTAAAATACTGATAATGAACTTATGCAATAAATATACCCCACAAAATATACACTACACATACAGTCTAGTTCACATCAAATGCAATGACTTTGCATTATTTATGATTCCATGAACCAATTTAAGTAGTTGATTGCCTATTATAAAAATAAAAGCGGAAAAATCATGTCAATATGTTATTCAGTCAACGGAAATAATAAGTGGATATATCCTATTTAGGTAGATGGAAATTTCCAAAGTGCCTTACAAATGAAACAGAAATTGTACTAATTCTTTCATGATTTCATCAAAGGGCATAATATACCTAATAATTTGTAAATAATGAAGGTCAAACTAGCATTTAACTTTTGTAATGTTCCGTATATATAAACGAGACAGTTTTTAATCCAAATCACATCACAAATTCTCTTCACTTCTTCAATAGCAACCAGAGTAGCAATTTTATTTTAAAAAATCCATCATGAATTTCCTTTTTGTAGTAGCTGCCGTCGGATTCATCGCTTTCGCCTATGTAACAACACTTTTTTTAAATTATCTAACATTACTATGTATAAAATTAATAATCTGTTGCTGTTTTTATATTTTAGGCGGCCCCTTCTGATGGGCAAAAGAAACACCATTACCCACCACAATGTCTTGGCAAAAATTTAACCTTAACAGAAGAAATGAAAACTGCAGAGAAAACTTGTTGGGCAAAATACCCAGAGGAAAAAACCACAGATGAGAAAAAAACTAAAGACCTCGATCACAAGCATCCTAACATGACTTGTCTCATGCTATGCAAGTATCAAGCAATTGGACTGGTAAGCAAACACTATTCAAATTAAATCCTTAAATTGTACTATGGATTTTAACTACTATACATCTTATTCTATTCAACATGACATATCGCCACCCTTATAGTTAAACTTAATACAATTAAAACAACTGTATGGACAATGATTTTGTATAGATAACTGATAACAAATTTAATACGGACAAAATCGGAGCGTTCGTCAAACAAGTTTTCCCTGAAAGTGTCGCTGCTACTTTGACAAAAGCTTTCACAACTTGCGCTGAGGCAAACGGTAACATTTTTGTGCTAAATACTTTCCTTTAATTTACAATAGTAACATCGAATTACCGTAAAATACTAAAAAAACATTTACTGTATATAAAGGGGCCAATCTTGCGGTTAAGGACGGCAAATGCGACAGTTACGAACCCTTGTTTAAGTGCATGTTCTCAGCTGCCAAGGAGGTGAGTAATTTCCTTTAATTGTATTCTTTACTCTTGACCTTTGACAAAATATCCGCAACGACATAACTTACCATTTTCGCTTGCTAATTTTTCCAGAGTTGTAAAACTGAAGATGCCAGTGTGTAATAATGAAGAAGTTGGATGTGAATACGTTAAAGGTTAAGAATAAAACTTGAATATCGGCTCATCGTATCAATAATTGTCTAGTTGAGAACTAATTATGACAGTTTATTGGTTTAAATTATAATTAAATGTATAAAATGTATTTTGCAAAGAAATAAAAAAAATTCTGCATTAAAAAATTTAATAACGATCTCTGCATTGTGCATTTTATATTGTATCTACAAACTGCATTTTGTGAGAACCCATGTAAACACATATAAAAAGGTAGCAGATTAAAAAGATTCATTCTGCATACGTCAAAACATTGCTACATTTAAGCCAGTATAGCACAAGTCAGGTTTCCCTTTTGTGCATATTGATGATCTATATTAAACTTTGGTATACTATATGCAATCTGGTTAGTCTACATTGAAACTTCAGGAGGATGTGCATTGAAAAGGGTTCTTTCTATAATTATAACCAACTTTAGGGACAAAACTTACGCACAAGTCTGAATAAGTTTTATGCCTGATGCTGGGGATCTGAAAGCCAGAGTCAATAGAGTGTTTGAGTATCAAAATTGAACTCCAGCTCCACTCTAGGGACAAAACGTATTTATGGATAGATCTCGTTACTGGAACCCTACAATCAAGGCTCATTCTCATTGTCTAACTTACAACTTGTAATAATGCAACATATTTTATCCAAATGTCATCCACTAAATCGATCTCTCTACCTATCTAAACTATAATACACTATATAATATGCTTTTGCTATTTCAGATGTTGCTGCAACTTTATACTCAATACAGGCATTAAGTTTTCGATGGGGACCAAACCCACTTCAACTTACAATTAGATAGGGAGGTATAAAATATGTATACTATACATGAATGAAAATCCCTTTCCGTTTAAATTTCTAAGGTATCACATTGAGTGAAGGTTGTGGTACTAAACTAGTGAAAGCAATTAAAGAAAACTCATTTCGATTATCTTAAAGCAGACGTCGATTATTCACTGATTATATTATTTCATTTTTAAATCTGTAATTCAGGATGATAATGCTGCTAATAATACACTTTTTATACTTTTTATCAGAACAATGCACTAATCTATGACAAGGCTATGTTCAAAATTTCATCTCGGGTTAACAAATAGTTAAAAAAGTCAAAAATCCCATTTCAGGTAAAAAAGCTCGATATATGTAAATGTAAAAAAATTGGTTGGGTCGATTCCCCCTCTTGTTTACTTTACAGCATTGACCTATAGTGTCCCCAGAAAACGATGTATTATAGAAACATGATATTCATTATTAGCAAAGTTCCAAGAAAACACAAAATGCTTAAAACGTTGTTATTTCACATGAATTCAGATAATTCATGGTATAAACTTAAATCACATTTTTTCATGTGCGTTAATTGAATTTACAAGTATCTCATTTTCATATAGATATTACGAAGTATACAAGCATTTCTCCTTTTGGTTAATATGTGATTAGCATAAAAACAATTTAAATCAGATTAATCTTTCCTCGTCTATTTAATTCTTTAATCCTATAACATAGCTTTATTAGTGTAGTGACAGTGTTAAAAACTTCAAAATTATCATTTTTCATTAATTTTTAAGAGCTAATGAATTGCAACCTAATAATAAAAATGCATACTTATATTACTTCAATTTGGGTAAAGGTGAATTATGTTTTATGTTTGCCTTGCACTTGTTCCACAATGTCATCAAATGTGTTTATTTTCATGAAGATGGGAAAAGTCATTTATTTACATTTTGCAGACTGAGTGTCTGCACAAGGTATACTCCTTTCATTAGTTACTCCACCCACCGTTAAACTCCTCAAGGATACAAACTATTCACAATGCACATTATTATATTATATTATGTGTTTACAGTCACAATAATATTTAGCATTCACAATAAAATGTGTGTATTAGTTACTTAGGCAAAGAGATGCAGAAGGAGTGGAATGGAGAATACAGCACGGTGGCCACATCCAACATCTCACAGAACCCTAGAAGGCAGTAAATCAAGAAGTTTTTGTTGTATTGTTATAAGTGCATTATTGGATTAAGAGTAGGTTTGATTTATAAGGGGGAAAGAGCTAGGTATAGTTGCATGTGTATGAATTATGATGGCAGGAGTTGTGGTTACATCTGACGCGCTCTTTTAACTCCGCGTCACGTTTGCTTGCTGGCTTCGTGTTAATTACTTTGATTAATTGAGAATGTCAGCCGCCACAGAGACTGATCGTGATCACTTACTAGTGCGCTCACAAACGACTTCTACAATACTCATGATCAAAAGCATTTCATTTCAAACCAACATTTGATTCCAAAGCGGGCAAACAACTTTCGAAAGTAAAAGTCTCCTATTGCAAATGTGTACAGTAATATTACACCCAGACTGTGAATGTTACTCTATTACAATGCTACTATATGATACACTCTATAAATTATTCTAGCAAATAAAGTGTCACAAAACATAAAATGCTCAAAATTAATGTTCGAAATACAATTTTATTGCGTAAAGCCTTCACTGGACCGATAGATGTATGTACATCACAAAATTTTTATGACACATTATATCAGTTAAAATTCTTTGGACCTTTGTTTTGAATAAGGTTAAATATGTTGTTCAGGGGGGGGGGGGGGGATTTCCCTTCCACTTTTTGCCTGGTATAAAATTATGCCAGTGGATGCAGACGTGTATATGTAGGTACTTTAGAATATCATGCATGAACAGTTTTGTATTCGATGATATGAAGTCAAAGATTTCATGAAAGGCATGTAATTGTGTATTTCTCTTTAACAGGTGAAATATCATAAGATCAAGGAATATTTGATTGATTTTGTGCCCTTGTGTGTGTGGTAAGTTAATATTAATCTAGTAAAGCTAATTCTGTATGTGGAATGATGAGTACAAATTATTGTGAGTTTTTATTCTGTGCAACTTTATGAATGAAAGTTTATATGTTATGGAGAATCGATTTTTAAGTCCTTGAATAATAAATTTTCTACACGTAGAAAATGAGAAAGCTCTCCATTTAAATTCAGCTTAAATGAAATTTGTCTGAAATTCACCCTTAAGAAGTCTTTTTGTTCCATTACGAGATTTATTTTCATTATGGAACATTCATCTAGATTGTGCATCAATATTATAATTGGCTTACAATTTATTTAAATTTATATAATACCATGGACGCAGCAACTTTGAATTCGGTTTGTGTATAAACCAGAATGCTGATTTATCAATTTAAAAATCATAAACTGAGATTCGTACGTAGCGTTTTCTAACGGAAAGATGAATAACCACTATATTGATTTAGGCTTCAGTAAATTGAAAATGAAAAAATCCAGTTCCCCGTAACTCATTGCCTCAAACTCAAATCACGGAGCAGCCGACATAATTATGACGAGGATACCTGAATTAAAAATCTTCTATCTGCACTAAAACATTTTGTATCTAATGTAACTTGCACTACATTGAGTGCATTTATATTTAGTTCTCGTGACATATCAGATATCAGTATAATATATTGGAAATAAGAACTTATATTATTATTTTTTCTTGTAACATGATTTTTCCTATTGTATATCACCATTGTGCACTGACAATTTGACATACAACATAAAGGTTTAAATGTTTAGGAAGATTAAATGTTTATAATTATTTAAATGCTTACATTCTATTACGAATTATTTTGAAAAAATAAATGATCCTTATATTAACGACATTGTGCATTTTTAATTGTTTGAGTTAGTCATGCTGCACACTGTACTCTTTGGCACATTAATAAATCTAGTTAATTTTCTACCATGAAAATTAAAATCCTGAGGTAAACTAGCTATTTATTCACCATTTGATATTAAGCTACTGATTAGACGGCTAATTCCCTTATTAATATTTCTGCAAATATAGGAGAAAAATGAAACACTTAATTACCATTTTCCGTATTGAATTACTACTGATTATAATAGCAGTCCTGGTAGTTTATGTTTTATGCTCTACGGCTTTAATAAATGTGTAATTTTTAAGTTTTAGCTTTGGTTATAAATGCACAAATGTACCAATATGGCCATCTGTTAAAGTAAATAGGGGACTATTCATAATAGAACGTTCATTCGGCCGATTTAGATCACAGACGCGTGACATGCAACACAAAGATTTTACTCGCAGTAACTCATATTACGTTCCATAGGCAACTCTCGCGTAGCTGAAGTTCGCCTTGTTCTTACTCTTAAAATTTCAATAATTCAATGAACTATAATGGAACGACCGTAAAATGGTATGAGCCCTGTCACGTCCAGTCATCAGATCAAATGTGCGCAGGGCCCAAAAAATTTCACAGCTATAAATGAAATTTTATAAACTGAATATTTAGAGAACTCTCTTCAAGGTTGTAATGGGAAGTTTTCATCCAAGATTTTTTCTCTCTGACTTATTGCCAGGTCAAAAGTCACTAAATATCAAGTATAATTTTATTTACTCGTTAACTATAGCGAAATTCGAAAATATTATAGACTGCGAAAGTGCTTACTTTATAAATAGCAACATTTTATATATTTCATTTTTTTCATAAACTATCAATTTTGGGAATACCCCCAAAATGGGGTTTAGTAATGAAGGTCGGCCCCATCCCATTCCGAGAGAAAAAACTTGACAGAACGACAAGTTGGGTATTATTTAAAAGATATTTAAACAAAAAACTCGGAATGAGAGGGGGCTGGAGGTTAAATTGGTGACAATAATTAATTCGCGAAAGTAAACAACATAGAGATGAGAATGTGTCAATGAAAGCGAAACAGTAGGTCCAATAACGATATGTGTTTAAGTTTCGCTCTCAAATCCCATCTCCACTTTGAGACTCCTTGATTTTAGGGGGTAAACAGCGAAATATGACTAAGGGAAAATCGGGTGAGACTGCTTGAACAGGCTCGTATCCGAAGCATAGTGCTAAAAATATAATGCAATACACATAATTAATTTGAGAGGAATCTATTTTAAGAACACATTTTGGGGTTTTGCCTTTAGTTTTTAATATTTACAAATCAAAGAAGACATAATTACATTATTTACAGTTATAAGTTAGTGTGATTTTCTTATAGCAGTAATAGTGTACTTGTAACGTACTTATGAAATGTGTACACCTCTTCCCAATTTTTACGTTGAATGAAAAACCATAGGAAAATTAATGGTGGTTAATAAAGTGATTAATATTGGTCAACGCATATTTTTATATAAGATAATCTTCCACTTCAATAAATACTCGTTTATTTAAGAATAATATTATTTAGAACAATATTACATTGGTTAAATTGTCATTTTCCCATCGTTAAAACATTACATTAGTAAGCTGAAATGGGAAGTGCGATTTGGGTGCACACATCTTATTACTGTATTTGAAATCTTGAATTACACAATTATTGACAACTGCCTTCTACTTAATTATTAATTTAAGTCGCAGTTCTCCTATTCTTAACGAGAAGAATTCTCTGTAAATGTTTAAGGTACACATTTACATTTATTTAAATACAAGCATGTGTAATTTTGTTTAAATTAGAGATAGCAGTTTCATTTCAAATGATTGCTGTGTATCGTGTGTGTTTATGACTTCTTTTATTGAATAATATGTTTATTTGCTAAAACAAATTAATTAGGATGATTTGGGATTGAAAACTTCATACTGAAGATGGTCGTCATTGCCCACAGTTATCGTTTTCGGCATTTCGTCCAGAATCGCAGGTCGGATCCATGAGACTGATTTAGGAATGTTGACATTAAGGTGTGATCCGCATTCATGTTTACGGACCCTCTCTTCCTATTTACAAAAACCAATCAAATTCTTTTTTTGAAAAAAAATGACACAATTATATAGAAATATAAATAAAAAATCTCAACTTACCTCTACTAAGTACTCTATCACGGGAACAAAACTCCGGCTGCACCATGTGTGTTCTTCCTTCAGAATCACTTTTCTGGTCGGAGGTAATGATCGCTTCCCTGTGACCCATTCTCGAGTGAACGTGATCTAACAAAAATATTGCGATATTAAGACTAAGGAAAAAGAAAACTTTTATTAGAAATATTTTGAAAATATTTTGAAAATGTGTTACCTGTGCAACGGCAATAGTTGCGAGCACTATTTGCACAGCAAAACAAATAATCAAAATATTTTTCATGATTTTACTGTGAGTTGGTTCTACTACTGCCTCTTGTGACTGAGAGAGCTGGGATTGATGGATTGATGTCTTCTGAAATGAAGCTCCTACTTATATATGAACTGAAAAATACCGTGGGTCGAAATGATGTCATTTTAAAATCTGTTTTACTTTGCTGCCAATAAAATATTTTTGTCACATACAGAAACACACATTATTTTGTGAGCATTCAAAAAATATTTTTCCAAGTAGGTTCTACAAAATTCAGATTGTGTATTTGTCAAGATGATGTAATGTTTGATCTCAATCTCAATATAAACAAGTAGAGAGAAAATATTCAGTTGGAGGAGTTTACAAAGAGTTCGAGGAAATCTCAATAATGGTTTTTTCTGATTCCTTATGCATTGATTTTTGTATGTGACTGGATGCTGGATCCGATTCATCCAATACGCATTGCATGTTTTATTTGTCATTCTTGGTACATATTACATGAAATTTTATGAATGTAAGTATTACGACAGGCCTTTGCACTCTCCTTCCTCAAAGACTCGAGTTATAAGAGATGTATTCATTGCTTCGGCATTGAGAATCACAGACAGGTACCGTTGCACAGGATATTTTATGATAATATTCTCAAATAAATAAATAAATGAATTATTTACATTGACTTAGCTATAGCAATATTTTATTTTGTAACCCGTTCAATAATATGTTGTACATGTAAAGCAACTCCAGCCACCTCACACACTGAAGAAGTTTTTAAATATTTCTTAATAGAGACAATTCAACTTGACACTAATGAATCACAGATTTTATTACAAGCACTAATCAGATTAATATTGTAAGTCATATTTCAGTTACATAGGTAAATACCAATTTTTTTATTAAGATAACTCTTAAGAGGTTTAAAATGTTTTCTTCATACAGAAATATTACATGTCAAAATAATCATGATCTATTTATACAGATACTTCTGCAGATTTTGAGCTTGAAAGTTAGTTTTAATATTTTTGATGGCATTGCCGTGCTTAATTATGAATGAAATGAACAATTACATTGTTGCAAGTGAACATTAGAAACAAAATGATTCTACTTTCAAAAGCTAGGAAATATAACAATCTTTAATAACTACAATAATTTTACACTCATATATAGTTACTTATAACATTTATTAACATACTTCTATACTTAAGAAATTACCCAACCATTTGTAAGTCCGTTTCCGCCTCCAGTAAAAGAATTATCAGAGTAAATCTGAGTGGAATTTTCACACTGAGTGATACTATTTAAGAAAATGGCTACTCCATTTGTACTGCCAACCATATTCGATCTATTCAATCTGAAAACGTTTCTGCAGCCACTGACCCCATTGTTGGGCATATGTGAACGAACTTGGTAACCATCTTTGGTTGTATAATTGCCTTCATTGTTAATGAAAACGTAATCATTTCCCTTAACGTCCACCCAACTATCGTCAAAGTTGACATTTGACATTGCAGTTCCATCGAAAAAGTTTCCTTCAATTCGTCCACAACATGTTCCTTCTTTGATGTCAATATTCTCTCCACCACACGGCCCAATTCTGTTATTTAGGATCAAGTTTCGATCACAACGATCAGGAGTACTTGGACTGGTCCATTTACCATTGTCTTGACCTATGTACACTCCTTCTCCGTATCCAGGTCGTGTACGGCCCGTGTTAAATATGTGACATCCTCTCACAGTATTGTCGCTACTAAAAAATCGAAAATGCACCCCTTCCTCGTCAATGTCATGTATCGACAGATTTTGTAAAATATTGAAGTTTCCACCGTCTATCAAGATACCCTTCTTTGCATTTGCTATCGTAAAATCTGAAAAAGGTCCAATAATCAACGTTTACTTTCAAACAATTTAATCAAATGCAATATTGTTGATTATGAAAAACTGAAATAGCATTACATATGAAATATAATATGCAGAGTTGGGTAAATTACATGTAATTTTGAGCTAAATGTAATTACATTACAAATTACATTACATTTAATTTGTTGTAGAATTATAGCAATGTAATTAAATTACAATTGTAATTTGACGATTGAAGGCGAAAATGTAATTGAATTACTTGAGAAATTACATATTACATTGAATGATTTTGGATAGGGAAATAGAAGGCAGGCTGCCCAAACGAAAGTGAATTGATGGATTTTTTGCTAACTGAAATTTTTTAATCCATATATAAAGTGCAAGTTATCCATATTATGTACTAAATGTTAATTGCAGAGTATAACAAAAATAATATAAAATAATTATTAGCGTATTTATAATCATAACTTCATAATATAATAACATTGTGTCACGCAATTTGGCTGACCATGTAATTTGTAATTTTAAATGTAATTGAATTACGTAATTTGTAATTTGAGACAACAATTTACAAATGTAATTAAATTACAATTGTAATTTGACGGTCCCAATGTAATTTGTAATTTTAAATGTAATTGAATTACGTAATTTGTAATTTGAGACAACAATTTACAAATGTAATTAAATTACAATTGTAATTTGACGGTCCCAATGTAATTTGTAATGTAATTTTTAATTAGAGAATCAAGTAATTTACCCAACCCTGATAATATGTATATTATATTATAGGTATGCATACCTTTTAGTATATAATAAGATGCTTCCAAATTAAATGCTGAACTCCAGCCCGTTAAAACGGCATTTCTTGATCCTTGAATTGTTATAGGATTGCTTGCTGTTCCAGAAACCTCCGCTCGAAAAAACCCATAAAATTCAGTATCACTCAATTGAATTGTGTCCCCAGGAGTGACTGTCCTTAGGGCACTTTGTAATTGTTGGGTAGTAGTTACAGTAACTGTTGCGCCGTTCACATTCACACTATCCCCTATAAATAGTATAGCTAAACAACAATGGAAAATAAAAAAAGGGTTAATTTGAGACAACATTTTGCAGTCTAATAATTCTCCTTAATTTTTAATGCAATATTTTGTATGAGTAGGGTGAGATGTGCATTTATCGAATGCACTTTTATATTTCGTGGACATTGTCAATAAAATTATCGATGGTTAAAATTGGGCAAAATCGCAGCACTTGAATGATATCTAAATTTAATTTACCTTACTGGAAGAGAATAGGTGCGGTGTAGATACTTCACTATGTGGTGAGGCTGAGGACACGGTCGGTCAAGTGGGTGAGCATCAAATAAGATTACATCATTGTATTATCGTATTATAACTTTATAACGTATCGTATAGCTTATTGTTAGTAATGAAATGTCAGTTAATTGTGGTACACCTAGTGATGTACCTACTCTCCAAGTGTTTACTGTTTTCCTTAAGCATTTAGCTAATGCCAGGGAAAACAAAGTACTTCAATCTATAATTTGAGTGTCATTGAAATAGAATTTCTAAATAAGTGGAAACAAGAGGTTCAATCTGATTGCTTTCAGATATGATCTACGACCACAGGTATACAATATGTCTAAAGCTACTGAGATTCACCTTGATGTATTCTACAAGGTGATAGAAATCGGTTTTCAACGACTTGTTATGCAAAGATTCCTTGTTGACTTTATTTTTATCACATTATTTTGATTTATTAACACAATTTATTATGAAAGCTTAATTTAGTTGTGAGACTTTAACATTAATTGAGGAGGATTGAGTGTTGAGGTATGGTGGTAAAATCTAATTGTAACTTTTGTACGTATACGTCATTAAATATGTATAAACACAAAATAGTAATAAATACTACTTTCCGTTTATGCGTTACGAACGTAAGCGACTCCCAGGGAATAAAAGCCGCAATACGAACTCCACTTCAGATCTAAACCGTGAGATAGCCACCACGCTCCGAATTCAACGAATAAATAAGTTCTCACCAAACATTTTAAGGTTTTTATCCATGAAAAATTAACCTAGGTGCATTTTATTGATGGTGTACATTCATATTATAAAATATTACTAAAAGTTCAAACATAATTATATTTGTGAGTAATGTGTCAATGTCACTATATCATTGACAATTTTGAGAATTACAGGAGTTTATAGTATACTTACATCGAACTTTTTGCATGAATTTACCAATAAACTGTAACAGACTCAGTAATAATATTTTGCATAGGTTACTACATTATTATAAACCTAGTTTATTTCACATAAATGAATGTCTATTGCATGCATATGTATTTTACCATTTGTCAATTTGCGGATAAACTTTTACATGTTTACTATTAACTTATCTGTGATATATATTGTAGGTAACTAATATTGATTGTAATATAATTTTAAATATGGCTTTAAAACATTGCAGTGAAATAAATGAACCCATCATCCAATGCAAGAATAAATTTTGTAATTCTATAACTTCGTGCACCAACAAGATAAACATGAGCGATAAAACGAAATGATGCTATTTTAAATTGACATACACTTTAGTGCTGATTCATGCCAAAAGTCATTTTCGTTTTATATTCAATACTTACCATGCAATAATTAATCGAGTACAAAGTCCGAATATTTATTGCATGCATGTTTATGTCTTGTAACCTTTGACTTGTTGGAAGTACATGAGTATTGGATGAGTAATTCCTATTCCATGTAATAATATAAAGTTTTCAATATTTGCTGTGTACCAAATAGTCTGAATAATACTTTATACAATAAGTATTAGACATGTCTTGCAGTAGATGCATGATGTATAATATGAACACAGAAAAAGAGTTTAGTATAATGCAAGGGTAAGAATGAGATTGCAAACATAAGTGTGGAATACTTTCAATGTTACAATAACACTAGTATAATTTGCTGATAGTTGAGTGAAGACATTAGATATAGGAAAGTGGTTGCTGTGTTGTATTACTAGTATTGTTACTTGTATTGAGAGTGTGAGGCTCCGGAGGTGGAGAAGGAGAGTGAGAGATGCGGTAGGAGAGAGATGATCCATGAGAGCAGTAAGCAAATCACGTAGAGGCTTTTAGTTGACTATTTATTCCATTCTATAGTATTTTTATGAGGATTGTGTTTCATGCTTTTACAACAACACCAAGCGTGTAATGTGTTGAATTCGATGAATTTTTTGCCTGTCCTATGAATCCATGTGAATTCAGTTAGTCACATATTGTTCGACCTTTTGATCCACTCCATTTAACGTCCATTTTCGCTCTTCACTGAGCTCAGCTTTCAGAATTTACTACACACATCAAACTACAGCTCTATACAACACAACACACATACTCACATACCTACAGACTTCAGACATCGCATACACTATGTACATTGTGTGATACAATCACTGCCACTACTTTGCTATCTCTTTTTCCTTCTATCACACACAGATACCCCACTTCATAGTCACTCTCGCTATAAATATATATTTCACATTTCACATACGATGTAAAGAAAAGATATTGCTGCTAGAGATACACTCAGAGAGAACTTTTTGCACTATGCTTTCATAGAATGTAATAATGTAAATACCTAGCTACTTAATGCAATGTCCGTCTAATGCTTTCATACTTCTCATTCTTACGTACAAATATGACTTAACTCTCTCCGCTAGTTTTCGACACACTATTTTATGTTGTCAGTTATTGCATCAGTCTACTTGCCTTATGCTTATTGTTCCTTTCTCCATACTAAGCTTTTAGTGAGTATATTTACGCAGATGAAACTTCTCGTCTGAATATCTCTATGTGTCTATGAAAACCTTTTTTACTCCTCATTCTACGACAAAAACAATGTTACCAGTTTTTGACCATACGGAAAAAACTATACAACGATGACAACCATATTAAAGTTTTGGAAATTCTTATACAACCGAAATTTGTTTCAGGAATAAAATTAGCTATTTGTATTTACGCATCAATTTAGCTGTTTTAGTAGGTTCATTTATGATTGCTACCTATATAAGCTTAATAAATTAAGCAATTTGTCAATAGCCATCCAACCATGGGCGGTTTAGGTGAGACCTAATAAAATATCACAGTGGGTGTAGATGTACATGTTGCTCTTAGGTCATCAGAACACCCAATGAGGTTTGACAAATTGTTTTACCTTTATTTTCCAATAGTGGACACATTTCATTGCCAAAATGAACAAAATCTTCTAATGTCAAACTTATAATAACAAATATAGATTTTGTAGCAGACGTCATTAAATCAGACTGGCAGCTCAGCTCATATTAATATCATTTACTCGGAATCATTTCAAATACATTTTTAATATCAATTTACTCAATATTTTATCTGTTATAAAAATTATTTGGTCATAATTTTTGGTTATTTACAACTGAGACGGTTCAACTGAAAAAACAGAAATTAAATGTATTAGGCAAGCCTTAGAAAATTTTAAGCAATCCTGTTTTTAAAGTAGGTGTATTGTGTTTAGAAAAGACGCTGACAAATTGAAGCAATGGAATTATTTAAAGTTTATGATGGGATCGTAAAAATAAATTGATCGAGTCTGGCCAACTATGTAGTTGTAGTATTTACTTGAAATGGGGACAACAATTGTATTTTATAGGGGAAGCAGAGACTAAAAGCGTATTATTGACTATGCACGGGTCAAAATTCTTATGTTTTTCTATGGAGAGTGAGTGTGTCCGTTTATTCCCGAGTAGTCAATTCATTACAGCTGCATAGTAGAACGGAAGTGCTTTCCAAAGAACCTACAACTAAACGAAAATAGAGTAGTGTACAGCATATAACTGACAGTGTATTGTATGGTGTAGTGTGAGTTGACTATTGCATTTACTACAAATTCCTTTCTTGTCTTTTGTTGTGCGGCAATGAATTAGATATTGTTACATGGACAACAGACTCATGCTCACTTCAATGAACTGTCTCATAGATATTCATTCAGTCCATTTCTGTCTGTCTCTAATAATGTAAGGATGCTCTACACAAAAGCTATATACCTCGCCATTACTCTCCCATCCTCTTCCCTTTCCCATTTTATCCTCGTATTACACAAATAATGTAAAAACATGAGCAAACCAGTCAAACTACTAACAATTTTAAGTGTCATGTCAGAATCCCGGCATGCATCACACAAATATTACGCTAACACTCTGGGGCAAGCATCACCATTCAGGGGGAAGTTTCACCAACAGTTTCACATTTTCAGCTATTTTGCTATACTTCTCATTTCTTAAATTCACATAACTACACAACTTTTTAAATCAATCGTAGTTATAAAATGATTATTTTTATAGTCATTTTTTGAATAAGTATAAATTATATAGTTAAAATAAAAGTGTATTGATAAAAAGTTATTTTTTTTTAAATTAAATGTTTTATGTATAGCGAGCATATGTTTGAAATAAAGTTTTGTGCATTCTATTTAAAATTAACATAAACTATGAATATGCCTATGTCAAAATAATCTCTAGGCTTGTATAAGTATATGCAAGGCTAGATTTCTCTATATTTATATACCTACCTAATATACATGAAATGTTCATAGTAATGTGACACTACAAATACTGAATGCATAATATCTTAGGTATCTTTAGTTTGTTGCACGTGAATTGATCTTAAGTGCGTTTTGTGTGTTGTAAAATGCCAAGGCACTACATTGAGAGGAAGTCAATTGTAAATTGCATTGTAGTATTCTAAAGAGCAATAATATTTCTAACAGTATATCGAGTAAGGAGATTTTGTTTGGGAATGGGAGAAATGAATGAATGTGAGTGAAGGAGGCTGAGTGAATGAAATGGGCTATTGGACTCATTTTTGAGCTGGAGATGTGTAGTCGTAGTAGCCGTCGTAGTAAGTGTAATACTAATAAGTGGGTAGATGTTTCAATGTTTCTATTGACTTTTGTGTACACAGAATCGTTGAGTCTAACCAAAACTTATGTTGAGTTCCCGTCCCTGGCTTGTCATTGTGTCCGAGAGTTGTTGTGTGCCCGTCTTGAATGGAAGTAAAAGTCATTGGAAGCCAAAAGTAGGAGCAGCATCGCTGTTCTGTGAAATTGTTCTTTTGACTGGAACGAGACGTCTTTTCTTCTGCCTCCATTTGGCTTGTGCTCTTGTTTGCTACAAATATCATTATATGCCACTAAACCTTTTCATGAACCGCTCATTACATCAGCTGCTCATTTTTATTTTATACGTGTATTCATATAGCAGTCCGAGTACAGTTCAAGTTGAACCGACCAGCAAGTTTCCTCTGTTGTGTGTGCCATTGACAAACTGGCTTTGGTTTAACTTTGACTTGCAGACAATCACGCAATCACTCATCGTCTAATTCCTCTTTGATTCACCTTTTAAATATATCATTCAGCCGCAGGACCTACTGCAAAACGTTCACTCAACTGTGGCATCAAATTACACCATAAACAGTCATGACCCGTAGCTCCGAGAAGTTGAACATGCTATATAGCTATATACTATGTAGTTTATAATAATATTATCCAGTTTATAGTAATAAAATATTTTGGTCTCATTTTACATTGTAGTTTTTAAAAGTTTCTAAAATCTCTCAAATTGTCTTCTTAGACGACACTAGTTAGTATAAAAGCCCATTGGGCAGTAATTTATTTTAAAACTATTATTGGTTGTGGTTTTACGTTTTATTACTATAAAACTCCCATCGTTGTAGTTGTAGAATTGCTAGTTTCAATTCAATTATAAAATTTAAATGAAACGATATGACAAAAATCTAGGTTTGATTCACTACGTCAGATTCTTTATTTTCTAAAAAATTATAGCCACAGTAAATAATTATGAATTGAGAAAACAATGCAGAGTTTTCTTAAGGAATTGTTAAAAAATATCGTCAGTAATTCTAATTTTATGAATAAGACTATTCTATTTTTTATTTTCTAAAATCATAGTAAATATCTTAATTCAAGTAAATAAACGAAGACTTAAAATTTTAAATGTAAGTACACAAGTACAGTACAAATATCAATCTTCCTCCGCCGTAAATATAATGTCAGTTGAGAGGAAAATGAAATGCGACAAAGCTAAAAGCGTGTCAATTGATTTTATGTTTCAAAGTTAGTGAGCCAGAAAGTTGTTCTATTCTTCAACTGTTTATGTTAAATACCTGATCTTTCTGTACAATAAAGGTACCTACCTTAAACAGTACTTGCTCAGCATTCGAACATCAGTTGTATATATTATTGCAATAATGTAGTCTGATATCACACTTTCAAATGCTCATTCATTTTATATCGGCTGTCTGGAATAAAGCAACCTTCTTTATGAGTAGCGTTATACTGTGTCATCTCTACATTATAGTTATGATATTTATAGCTATAATTTGTCGTTTAATATTGAGCTTTATTTTCCCTTTCACTGAGACTTCTTGCCTACGAGGACGAAACCATAGATCCCTAAAATTACCTTCCAATTTGTATTGTATAATGTAGCGATAAGTTAAGGCAAGTTTAGTTAAGCGTGCATTTTTACAGCAGAACAATGCTCGTCTTACGACTACCTATTTTATACTGACAGACTGCTTGGGTAGAAAAAGTAGACAATATTTACAGATACTACATTATAACGGACGTTTTTCACGTAGGTATTAATGTAATAAGTATACAGCCCTTAGGTATAACACTGTCTTTCGTATTTTGGCCTCAATTCCAATTTTTCACGTTGACTTGACTTTTGGCTTGAGCTAACTTGTCTGTCTTGCTCTGTTTTCGTGTCCTTTCTAACCATCCGTCAGTTTTACTTACACGGCTACTCTCTAAATAAATCCAAAGAAGAATGACTAGCAAAGAAATCGATTGGAAAATACACACGAGAAATTAACCACTGCATTGCTATCATGTAAGAATGTAACAGATGTTTTCCTCCCTGGCCTTTATATCTTTTCCTTAAATCCGAATTTAGGAATCGTCATCCGTTCAGTCCTCGATTTGACCTCACGACTCTCAGTTTCAACAATACAAATGTGACCTTTAGCGCGAGCTTACTTACGAACGCAACAATGTCCTAGGAAGTATTAAGTAAAATATAAGTACAATACTAAAAGCTAAGCTATTTGACCAAATAGTGATATCTTGATCACTATTTGGTCACTATTTATTCCATAAACAAAAATGCCAACTGAAATATTATAAAGACGTCAGACCTGAATGTACCTAAACTAAACTTCCACTACAGATGTGAGTCGAACTGTAGTAGTAAAATTTTTCTTCACATTCATGTAAATGTCTAATTATTCACGAAATTTAAATTTCTTGTAATACAACATAACAAACACACACAACATTTAAAAATTCATGGCTTCTCCATAATACAATGTATAATATCGTAAAAGTAGCGCAAGAGATGAGAATTAGACTTATTGTAAGTTGCAAAATGTGAGACAGTGCTAAACCAGTGCAGTGAGTCACGAGAAGGATGCGTGTAGGTGAATTGTGTGCAAAGACGGACTGCCGGCTGACAGAAGATATTGTGCATTATTTGCGGATAGTGAAAGTAAGCGTAAGAAGGCTGGTTTGTAGTTTGTAGTAGGTGTAGTGTGTAGTATAGTGGAGTGGAGGTAGTGGAGGTAGTAGTGGAGGTAGCGGTGTAAAAGGCAGTAAAGTATAAAGTGTGAGTGGTAGACACGGCGGAGTCCATTGGGATTGCTCATTGCTGAATAAGAGGAGATAAGCTTAATTACAAGCGTAAAATCGGAATGTGCGCGACGGAATGGAGTGGTAGAGTTGGTCATATCTCCATAATGAGATTGTTTGCGGTGTTCCAAATGGCCTGTTATCATCCGTTTAATCCCGAATATCTGGATTTTATTGTCGTCTTTCTCCATGCCTACTATAACCCTTTATTCCCACCACTTTTATCAAGAATCACAATCTGTTCAGAACCTCCTCGTTCTCTCTGCCCAACGCCAATCCCAACATAACTGCCTCCATTATACATGCATTAACTGTCCTCCCATTTACTCCGAATTCTACACATCTCTCCTCTTCAAACACACCACACTCTTCCTTCTCCCAAAAATTACAACTTCCAATCATCTTCCCATTCCATCTATATACTACTACATCCAATAATGCCCACCAGTACACGCCGAACACCACAAACACACTTGTTTTCTATTTATTTACACTTTTATTATCGTACAAATCCAATCCTTTCCTATTGGGAACAATATTAATATTGTTCTTTAAACACTAGTTACATTTTATTGCTCCGTACCCACCGTTGTGGTTGAACTTCAATACACATGGGAAAAATTAGTAACTTAGAATTGGGAGTAAACAATTTAATTATTTGATAACATTTAGTCGTGAACTTGCAAAAAATACGAACGAAAAATACGAACTGCAAAGTAATTGGAACTTGAATCCATGTGTAACCACGAGAGAAACTGTGCAACCAGTACGCTCACCTATTTAACTTTGTAAATTAACTAAGGAATCTTCCTTGATTTCAATTCACCTTGGTAAATCAGAACTTATTTTTACATAGGTATTTCTTCATTCCAACTTAATAGTACTGAAAAGTTTCAACAGAATAATTTGTGACATTCTATATTTAGTCCTACAATTTCTCATACGTTTTTTTCAAGATGATGAGGCACCAGTAAAAGCTGTCATATCAATATGGACTGTTTGTTCGCACATGTACATACATAAGAAGAACATCTACAAAAGAACTAAAATCTTGGATGCTGAAGCTGTATTTTGAAATTCAGAGCGAGAGAATGGAGGCTACAGTACGTAATTGTAATGAAGTGACTAATAGTAGGCTAGAGATGAAACGGAATTATGTGGCTGTATACACAGAAAGATTTGTTTGAGAGAGACAGATGCAGAGACGCATGCATAGCATACTTACAAGCTGATACTGCATTTGATTGCTGTTTGTTGATTTTAACTTTCACGGTTCTGATTCTGCTGCATACAGAAAAGAGTCAGTTAGTAGCAACCAACCGCAATTCTACTTCACGCTTAAATACAAGATTAGCCTGCACAAATTATTATTGCTCTTTCTGACATCATTATCCATAAATAGCCATCTACAACCACCTACAATTAAACTCATTTCAATAATGGTCTCCGCAGTTTACATTCCCATTTCCCTTCATTTGTCCGCCATTTCATTATTTTCAATCTGAACTAGGTGTCTCTTTTCTTCCAATATTTCTCCTAATTCTACTTAAATATCTTTAAAGATTTCAAGTAGTAATTAAAAACTAACTTTGCAATTAGTGAGCAAAAACTTATATATTGTGTTGTCTTTATTTCAATTGTTTATGTAATGCTAATGACTTCTCGAATTAATACGCGAACATTACAATCTAACACTTGCATTAATATTTTAATGGAACAAACCATCCTATTCCAATGTAGATTTTGATTTTCTCGTTACTGTTGATGTTAATAATTACATAGAATCAAGTCATTACATTGATGCTATCATTCTTGTGAGGAAATAAGGGTACTAGGTTGACACTATTTCTATCAATAAGGTTAGGTAGGTAAAAAATAAATTAGTTTTTAATTTACTTATTTACTCAAGCAAATAATATGGTAATAATTATTTATTATGTTGAATCTTTTCAAACATTACATTATTAATATTACGTGGAGAATAAAAAGGAATATACTTATTCGAGCCGATAAAAACCATTTTCATTGTTGAATACGTTTTTGATATTATATCATGGGGACGTTAGGTGTGTATCATCCCATTGTGCTTGAGCTTTGTGTGCATCAATGTATTTTCAAATAGAGAGACTTAAATAAATAGGAAACTGAATGATAGTAAATAACTCTGACCTTTGAAAGTACGTATGAATGATAAAGGAGGCGTTCCTAGTTGTAGAGATGGAAACGAGGAGTTTGTAGAGAGTTGCAGTTATGCAATGGGAAGCTCATAACATACAATTGGAAAATTACATTTTAGCTGTCTGTCTATGACAATGATTTCTACTAGTAGGGATACGAACAGGAAAACCCTCCCTGAAATACTGTAAATGAAGTAAAATGAACATACTGGGAGGAGATCGGGATATTTACAAATAATATGTACTTCTGAAGAGCATTTTGTAAGAGTGAAGATTATTATTATTCGGCATTTATATTTGAAAATAAATTCCATGTACTAAAAATATTGAAATAAAATTAATGGTATGAATTGTATAGCAATAATACAAAGTAATACAGTAAGAAGTAAGTACAATCATGTAATTTTTAAACCGTGCAATGAAACATTAATTTAACCTGCAATCCTGTAAGTTAGTTATTTTCCACAATTCGATTTCATGAGTAGGCATATAATATAGAGACACTGAGATAGCATTATATCCGTTAAAATAAATTCTGTAGTTCCTCTGTATAGCTCTGCCATTATTCTGCCGGGTGTTCTGCACAAGTCTATTAATTCAAGTATTCGCCGTTGTTGAGTAAAATTGTATAGCTGTTTATGACCATTCTATGACCATTATGTTGCTAGTAGGTATATTATATAAAATGATTTTCAAATCAATGGCACAACCCAAAAATCTCATAATATTCTAAAGTATGTCAATATAAAATTCCATTTGTCACTCCATACGTTCATACATCTATATGTGTAAGTACAGACAGACATAAAATAGAATAATTAGACAATATGACAATACATAATATTATATTATCAAAGCATGCTATTTGTATTATGTTTGTAGCGGACGTCCATTTAAGTACATAGATGTGCAAGAGTTTATAAAAACATACTAGGTACCTAAGCTAGTATAAATACTGTATACATTTAAAACATGTAACATAATTCCATTGTAAACTACATAGTCATGTGCTATACTGTATTCAGTCAGATCAGACGAGCTGAGATACAAGTTGAGAAAATTTCCCTGTGCGTTGTATTAAAATCAGTGAGCATCACCGAATGAGGTAGTAGGTACCTAGTAATATTTACAGGAAGTTGGAGACATAAGGTTTGACATGTATGAAATTTGACTTTCGGTTTGAATGTAGCTATGTGCTTTAAACCTGCTAAATAACCTAGCCTGAGCATTTATCCCATTTGTTAGTAGCACTAAAGCTTCATTCAATTGTTCTGGTAAAGTTCATTGAGGGAGAGATCCCTTTCTTCACAACAGATCTTCAGCTATTTGTACGTATTTGACGAGCATAATAGCAACGCGACATTTCTCTAGTAGCTACCTAATGTATCGTTTACTATTATACATTATACCGTAAGGGATACTTTGTGTAATAATAATATTATTATAACACTATTACCTGCATACAGTCTCAACATATTTGTATGTAGTACTTTAGTCAACCAGGTAGCTATAATACACTACAATACACTTCCCTACCATGTACTACCTAAATAAGTATATATGATTACACAAATACTGTTTATAGCACTAATACACACACAGAGGTATAATGTCACCTCTCGGAGCCGAAAAGTCTAGGAGCTACTGGTTTTTGGTGATGATGCATAATGGAGACAAAAAGTATCCCTGTCTCGTCCTCGTCTGAATGAATAGAGTTGAAATAAAATCTACGTTTTCGAACACAGGACTCACATAGTAATAGTAAAGCTGAGTTGTGTGAGCTAAGTGAGTGTTGTATGGAGTATTATAATAATAATATAGCCAAATACCCCAACCAAACTTCCTTTGTCCCATTCAGTTCATTCCCATTTGACTCCTGCTGCACAATTTGTCAAGCAGATTACAATTTACACTGTGTGTAAAGATCGCTTAGAGCATTAGCGGTATTATTTTCATGTCTTTAGTCATGGATGGGTCTCATCTCTTTCTATCGCTCCGACTAACTCTCAGTGTGTGCATTAGCCTTATTCTTATTAGTCCTCAGCAATAATAAGCATTACAGCAGTGTGGAGGTATGTTATGTCGTGTTATTACATTACAAAAATAATATTAAATGCATTCTACTACCGCTTTGTGTGTCAAGAAAACCAATGAGGCTTATTACGAGCGACATAGCTATACATAGTACTAAGATGCATAAATGTAACATGAGACTCAAATCCCTTCTCACTTCTTTAACGCCAAGCCCACATCCTAAATTATTATTACATACAAGGGTTTAAAGCTTTTATTAATACGATGCACACAAAGTCAGCTACTAAAATGAATTCTTCCTTCTTTATTAACGTTTTTTTCGTTCTGCCTTTTGTGCACTGAACTTTTAATTGTGTATCTATAATTCACTGTATTATATATATAGACGAAATGAAAGCGACGGACTGAATATTGATTAATTAACACATTGACAACTCAATCGCGTTCTTTCTCTTGGCTATTAGTTACTCTTTAGTATCAGAAATTCTCATGGTTTTTTCAATACTATTCATAGTTACTTTATACTGTTAAATATTGTTCTTATCATTTTCATGTGATTTTGTTACAGTAGGTCTGTATGTTTTTACATATATAAGTAATACGTATCTCATAAAAACGGATATCAATTAATCGTAGGTAATAATAATAATAATGAATTTTGAAAATTCTCAAAATAAAAAAGATGAAGGTTTATTTATTTTTTCGTCAAAATTATTTAAAAAAATGTTTTAATGGAGGTCGCATATTTAAAGTAATTGTATGGACATAATATATCAAATTAAGCATAGGGTATCAAGCTGATACAGAAGAGACGTTGATTTAATTTTTCATGCTCTTCTCAAATACTCAGTATGGATATATATTTTTTCTGCAAGGTCATCTTCATAATTCCTATTAACATTATAGCATAAAGATAATTATGGAAATAAATTGCTTTGAGAATGAAGATGAGTAAAGGAAGTGGATATATGGGGCGCATATACTTTATGAGTTGATATACTTCTTGTTAGCGATGATTGAAAGAGAGATAATATTTGAACAGTTTTCTTGTGAGTACATGGAGTGAGTGAGTTGGTGTAGGAGCGGGGATGGTAATAAGAGCTATGCGTAAGTGTTGGGTATTTTCATCTCTGAGCATTGTACAAATTGCTTCCACTTAGCCCTCCAATATGACGGGGCAGAGAAAGAGAGTCGTAAGTAGGAGTAGCGAGAAACTCACACGACAAACTGAGAGAAATGAATGCAGTGTTTGTGTTCTTTGAAAAAAATCGAGTAAAATCATGCTGATATGCATAGAAGAAAAATGAGTGGGAGCAGCTGCAAAACAAAAAGTGAAAATGGGCTCAAAACGCTCCCCATATTAGTGCCTTGCCTTTCTCTCTGTCATTTACCATAATGATGACTAATTTCATGGAATAAAAATTCGCCACTCTTCTTCTTTCCTACTTTTTTCGACTTACAGCTCACTTTCTTTGTTGCTTTCCCTTTTCATAACATTACCAATGATTGATGTCAACTTTATTACGAAAAGAGATTGAATACTTAAAGGATATACGAATTCATGCAGGCAAACCATTTAAAGCATACAACAAAATTTTATGTAACTTCACTCTAGCCATTACATTGCACTGTGATGAACAAAAAGTCTTACACAGCAGACAAAGATGCATAATAGACCCCAAGGTAACAAAAAAGAAATTTGCTTACAATTATTCTTTACGATAGTAATGATTTATTTCATTCCACTTTCGTTTGCATCATTTTTCGTTACACAGTGTGAAAATATTTTGTTTCTTTTTAATTTTACGAAATACGTCTGCATTTACGAAGATCCCTCCAAAGAGTTAAAATTTTGTGGTGGTACATAATGGAGTTACGTATTTAGATAATGAATCTGTGAGCTAAATTTCTTGAAAGAGACTAGTGAGTACAATGATTGTGATTGGGTGGGTCGCATTAAGAAAGAAAGTTGTTGAAAAGATAAAATGGTTGTAGATAAATGCTTGAGCCTGTCTGGGAACGGAGGAGATGATTATCCATCACATGGTTTAAAATCCTGAATTAATAAATATTAGCAATGAAATGTGCAAGTAGATGAGAATGGAGGCTAAAAAAGACGAGATGAGATTGGGCCAGAGAAAAAAATGATGATGAGGGGTGGGATTTGTCGGAAAATATCAATTTGTACAAATGCCACTTACTTTAGTCTACGCTCCTTACTTCTTTTTCCTCATATACATATCTCTGTATATTTACCGTCATATTTACTATTACTACGCTCATTCATTCGTAGTACCTCTGGTAGTCGCAGTCGTTCAACATAATTCCTACAACAACATATCTCCTGTCGGTCGCTGCTTGTCTGCCTGCCTTTATAAAATAGCAAAGGACCTTTGCTAATGCTGAAACGAAACAGGAGGACAAAACGGCGACGACGAGCAGAACGCTGAAAATTGCTGCACACAAACACTTTCCTGCTACCTACTTTCAACCTAAACATCATTTTTTGCATTTGCATGCCCTTCCTTGTTAGTCTCAAGGTGCCATTTTATCCAAATTAATTTAATTCATCCCGTTAAATTATTAAAAGTTATACATGTTTAAAAAAAATTGCAATTGTACACGACATTTGTATTGAATTCTTATTGACATCGACAGTTTCATTTATTTCTAATACCCACAAAATTTTTCACATTTTATCAGGTTTGTATTTTGTAATTTATAGTCTCTATAGGATATTTATGAATGTTGAAATTGAAATAAAATTGTGTAAATAATTTCGTCAAAAACTTTAAAAATTCGGGGTTAAATTTTTATAGATTTTCTTACTATTATTGGAGTTCTGTTGAAATAGTTGAAGAGAATTTTAGCCATTTGAACTTTAAAGGCAGGTGCAAGTGACGAAACCTTGTTTAGTTTACTCTTCGAGTAGTAATAGGAAATATTCCAGATTTCTCCATGATGGATTATGCCTATTTATACAAACTGCTGAGAACTTGAGACTCATTTGTCTCATGCGCATAATAGCGTGTATATCTGTGCAAAACTACACAACGAGAAATCTCAACTACACTACATGTAGTACCAATGAGTACATATTCCATATTCAACTACAAATATATTTATTATTATTCGTTTGCATACATAGGCGGTGAAAAGCATAATAAATATATTCTACACACTACTACTAAGTAAGGTACACTAACTACATGTCGTGTAGTGCTATAGTTGTATGTTTATTTTTTGAAGTGCGTTCGTCACAGTTAGAGTAGTGGGTGATGTTTAAAGCCAGTAGGGATATAATGTGCAATAACATGTATTTATATACACATAGTAGCCACTGCCACTAGCACAACAGCATGAGTAATAGAAGTTGTTGGGTAGAAGTTGCTGCATGTGCCGTAATAAGACTATTAAGGAGAAAAGCCCGTCAGTCAGTCAGATGAAGGCTCTGTATGCACAAATGTAACAACTAATAACTAAATATAGTTATGGATGTGTGTATAAGCCTAAGCTATGGTTTGCAGTTTGTTCTACTGGAAATCTTCTCCACGCGGATCTCATTCCTCTCTCTATGCAAATCACAAATTCATCTATCGTCAACTTGACTTATTTCTTTCTATAATATGTGCACTCAGTTTACATTCATGGTCTCACTATCCTCAAGTGCTACACACTCACCCTTTATAAACAATACTTTACTTACACATGTATTTTATATTAGCAAAACATTTCTACTGGCTTCAAATATACTTAATTTGAAAGCAATTCTACCTGTGGATGTGCTTGTGTAATAAATGTTTAGTTTTTATTCAGAAAATCCTAAAATGGATTTTGTTGAGATATTTGACTCATTTATTTCATTATACACTTAACTTTCTTTACATATTTGGATTCATAAATATTTATTCTCTGTCATCTGTAGCGTAGTGTAAATTTCATGTCTAGTAAATTCGTCGTTTTTAATCAATGTTGGAAAATTAGGTTTCCTCTATAGAGCTGCTTTTTAAAATGAGACTGCATTATACTTGAAAGAAGCGTGTTTTAATATTATTGTGTGTATACAAATGAGACGTACAAATATTAATTACTATATTGCTTTTAATTTTTAGCGAATCTGTAATAACTATTGCCCCTTTGTTGAACAGTAGAGATTTTCCAGTCCTAATTTATATTAAAGCTACCTTCCTTGCCTATGAATTTAAATGTGGAATCCACTTTACATGATACCATGCAATTCCCTCTCTAGCGTATCTGTCAGACGGATTACATCTTGATCCTTTGCTTTACTTCATTCAACATTTCATCAGCACATTCCAATTCATTCACCCATCCTTTCGATTCCATAAGATATTATAGCTTTCAACTAAACTGGTACTGCCATATTATTCTAATAATTTAGATGCTAGTTTACATTTTCGTGTGTAACTCACAATGTGTTACGTAATACCGTACCTAATCATAATAAATAATTATCTTTACTATGGTATCTCACACTAATAGATATAGAATATCCACATACACATCTACTATACATATACATTATACACCCTATTAAAACTTTGCATTGCTATAATAAACGATATGATACTTTTAGTGTTATATGATAATGTTAATCGTATTGTACCAGAAAATTGGTCTGATTTCTGTAGCATTAGTTTTTCTTTAAGGTTTTTATTTTTAAGTTTTTAGAAGGCCAAACAATATATAAGTAATTTGCTCAACAATAAAGTAAAAATTAAAAAAAAAATAGAATTGAAGGAACAATAATACAGCATTGTTATCTGGACAAGGTGAATGGTTAAAGACGTCAAGCTGTTTTTGTTAGGAGAATAAAAGGTGGTGTCTTTTTTATACGTAGAAAGATGGCGTATTTGGAGCTTCTTGTTGAAGTTTTGTACCTTTCCCTCAGAAAATCCCTTTTTCTAATATAACTTTCTTGAATACTGAGGTTCATCCCTATTTTAACAATATAAATATCTACTACTACAAGTCGTACATGATTATTTTTGGCAGTTAAACTTCATAAAACAACGTGCAATTAAGAGAATTGACTTTTGTACATGTTAAATGACTAGTATGAACTATTTAGTAGAGTTGTACGTATTTAGAAAAGGAAATTAGTAATTTGTATTTAAAGTAGTTGTGAAAGAGGAGTGTGGGTCCATTGGAGGGGAGGGGGATCGATATGATGACTTGATGTTCTACTTGTAACGTATTTGGCAAATGAAATTGAAATAATAATATCATAGCTGTTATTTGAGTTTCGGTGCAAAGTTGATATTTGGCAAAGCTGAAGCTTCAACAGATAGAGATGAGACAATTTAATTATAAGTTAATCCAATTAGAATGTGATAGAGTAGCGTTTGTTTACAAGACAATAAGGGCACGAAGAGAATAAATAATATAAGGATGTTATTCAACGCGATCACGAAGAAGACATGGAGGAGCTACTAGAAAGAGACAGAGTGAGAGAGACGGAGAGTGGGAGAACATTAGGATATTAGTATATAGTTTTAATGCAAATCAGGGGCTCATAAATAAACATAAGGACAAAATGACTTGCAATTACACAGAACACAGAGATATTGAGCATAAATTAAATTACAGTCAGAGTTAAAGTAGTTGGATGGAGAACAAAATGTGCGTAATCAGATTAGAGAGAATTGAACTCAACGAGGAAAGCAGTTATTAATATAATAGTCCAGGGCGAGAATGGGAATAGGATAATGGAAATGGATGTTTTATTATATTGTGACTGTGTTGCATATTACACTTAATTATGCTTTAAGTCTCACTACCTACAAATACATCCAAACTAAAACTAGTCCCGTCTTTATAACTTCATACTCTATCTCTAACTAGATGTATAGCTTTACTTATAAAAATTCAAAATACACAACACTCTACACAATTTCTTACAATGTATTTATACAAATGTGTAATATTATATTACATACAATAAATCATAAATCCTACTTACATTATGAACATTATTCAACGAATAAAAATGGTCATCAACACAATATCGTGTACCTAATGTAAAGTATGATTTAGTGAAGGAAGTGAAGCCTAGTGTATAATCATAGCAATATTTGTAAGAATAATTCTATAGTAAATACTCTGAATGTGTAGAATATGTATATGGATGCACCTTGCAGTGGAAAAAGAGATTTGATGAGCTAAGCTTCTAACAATTGTACAAAAATAGAAGCTGCTACATAAAAAGAGAACAAGTGATGCGTCGGTATAAAAAGATATGAGCTAAAGCTAAAGGGATTGTAAATGAATATTATTTCTGGTATAGGCATGTATGGTATTTAATGGTTTAGTCGTGTTAGTGTCACAATGTTGAGTGGGAAAGGATGCAAGATGTTTTATAGACACACATAGAGTGGAAGAGGAGTGCTATTAATGCAAGAGTAGTTGGACATGGGAGAGCGGCAAATAGGTATACGACAGAGTTGTCGTTCCTTGCTATTCCTCGTCGTTTCATCTCATTCGACTGCAGTAGTAGTGGACTGGACTCTGGTGACTTGACTAGAGGACTGGTGGTGCATTGCATGGTATGGTGGTGGTAGGAGAGTGGGACTGGGACATATAAGGACATAGAGAGAGAGAACGAGACACAGGGTAATCGTATCGAGGAAAGGAGCAATAGATAGTTTGTATTATGTGAGAATGTATGGATGATGGTGGGGAAGAGAATGGGACACTTGCTTTGGGCTCTATAATATGATTAGCTGCTGTTCCTGGACACTCTGGCTGGACTACTAGCCTCCTACTTACCGGAATACATATGACATCGCACGGCATTAACTTTGGACGTGATGTTATTGATATAGGTAAGCATTTTCAAAGCGTACAAAGAGCAGACGCTATGGATGACTTTATGACTCGCCTGCATTTCATTTCATTGCTTTACCTCTCCCTACTACACTACTACACACACTTATGAAGCAGCAAAGATGGGCACCACAATTCTCAGCTTCAAAAATCATCTTACATCTTTTTCCATACCTTATTCATACACAATCGTTCGATAAATTCCATTTCATTTCATACTGTGAAATATTTGTACTTTATTGGTTATTTCATCAAAAAATATAGAATACAATTAAACATATACGCTATAATGTATAATCAATTAATGGCACAAGTTATATTGGCAAACAAATGATTGAGAGAGCTGAATCAATGTTTCAGCTATTTCAACTAGTATGGATCAATTTAATCGCAGAAAGAAATTTTTCCAAAATTATTTGTAAGAAATTTAAATGGACTAGAATAGTTTTTTTAACAAAATGTATTTAGTAATTTTATCAAAAACTTTGTTTGAATTCAAAAAAAAATTTCATGTGTACTCGAGGAAGTTGTTAGTATTTATAACAAAGGTTCGTGCCCATCTTTAAGAAATAGTTTTACGGCGACTGGACTTTTAGGTTTGTGGATGCCATCCCAAGCAAAGCACATATCAAGTACACAGCCCTAGTTTTGGTTGTTTGTGGCTATACTAGAGTCGGATTGAAAACAATAGAACTGTGCGGAATTGTGTAGTTTTCATTCTCATATACTCAATATGTCAGTTTTAACACCAGAGTGTAGTGTCCAGTCTGGTTTTTGCTGGTTATAATACTATTGGAAACTATATTCGTGTTATTTTCTTGAACAAAAGCCTTAATCTCAGTTACGCTGACTTTGTATAGGTGTACATGAGTTTAAATAGTAGAAGTATTGTACTAACAGTATAGCATACCACACACAGTTTGAATGAGTATGACTTACAAGTTAAACTTTACGTTGCCTACTACTATTAGCTACAACTCTAGTGTTAATACAGAAGAGATAGGAATAGATGAGACAAAGTGCAAAGTAAAGGTATCAAACGATAAGTACTAAAGCATAAGAGCATAAGCCTTGTCATGTGTTTTGTGTATAGGAGAAATGGAGGCAGGAAATAAGGGAAACACTCATTGCTCCATTGAAAGGATTTTCATAAACCGTTTTACGGTATTACTATTATTATTATTATTATTATCGTACCTATTGTAAAAGGTGTGGAGGCTGCTGCTGCTGTTGAAGTAAAATTCTGAGCCAAATAACACTAGAAAGCAATAATACTAGTTTTCAAGTGGGGTAAAATACCTATGAACTCCCTGTGTGTGTATGTGTGATTTACAGTCTCATTTCCTCTTTCTGATCTCAGTTCTACAGATAAAGGACACTACAAACTTTTACTATTTACTATAATATAGAAAAGTGGCTGCTAGAAAAGAACTCAGTAGGTGTATACCTGGAGATATGTGTGTTCCATATTATATGCACACGGCTTAGCACAAAGTTTCGGCAATGTGATTTTTGTGAACAAGTCATCGATTTCTACTTGTTGTTGCCCAATTATCCTTTCGATTTTTCTTAATGCTGGTGCTAAGTTACACACTGAGGTTAGAGTGACATAGTAATGAGTACCTAAGTACCTATATACTACCTTGTACATGAACATGCTTTTCTCTGAAGGTGCCTTTAAGCTGAAACGTCGTATTATTATTCTAGAGTCATTTCAAGTCAAGTTGGACTATTATTGCGAGATAGGACTATTTCCTTGGATTTGGATTTACTCTCTTTGCCCACCCGACCGACAAGACAAACATTTAATATTTGTCTTGCAATACAGCCTTAACAACTTTTTCTCTATAGCAGTACACTTATATACCTTTATCTAAGAGAGAGACGGAGAGCTGGAAATGTGGTTGCATGATGTGACCCTTATGTCTGCCTAGACAGCTTGGCACCAGCTTAACTACAATTCATCACCTTCAAACAGACATGAGCATGTCTTTTCATAGTTTTACTTCTTATACTTCTAATCGTGTCATAAAATCCTATTACCATGATGCGCCCCATTGGTTCAACCAAAGCTCCCTTTTCATACTGCATTATAATACTATTGTATAATTTTATCCGTTATTAATGAGGCGTGGCAATGACAAATATTTATGAAACTATTTCTTCCAATCCGTTTCCACTTTACTAAATATTATTATGAATCTATAAATATAAATCATAATTGTCATTTATTATGAATTCCTGATGTATTTTGTTTAATTCAAAATATATTTAAAAGGCATAATCTGTACTATGACATTGTTAATACGATTAAGGGAACAAGAGTTTTATTAGGATCAATGGATTAATTTTTATGACCGTATAAAACACGTTATGAAGTTCACGTTATCTAGTTCATCAAAATTGATATCAACATCGTTTTCTGGAAGTTTGAATTACATTTGGTATATAAAATGAGGACAGCCTTATACCTTAGATGAGACATTCGATCATTTTAATTTAGCGATACTCAAGGTAATTTTTTTATGAATAAACAAAAATTTGGAACGGAGAATCGAACTCCGTATAGCGAATTGCCGGTTCACAACAGAGAATAATTGTTAAGCAATTCACTTTACGGAGTTTGATTCTCCGTTCCAAATTTTTGTTTATTCGTAAAACAATTTACTTTGAATATCGCTAAATTAAAAAATGCATTGGTTATAGTTCAATAGTTTTTGGAGGGCAAAATTGGATTAGTGTAGATAATTACCTAGGTAAGTCAAAGAAGTGCAAAGGATGAAGATTGGGGCTGTAATGATTTAGGTATACTGATATTTTTTACGTGTTTACTGTACATAATTGAAAGTAAACAAAATTAACATCATTTTTATGAAGATTCAGTTTAACACGATATTTGAAAATCACACTTTATTATCGACTTTTATTTACATAGCATAAGTCGGTGTATCTAATGTAGCATTGACCACAATGTTATTAGTCTTATTAGCATAGGTAATTGATGTATAGTTAATGGTATACGTATGTTATTTTTGGGAATCAATAACGAGAAAGTTGTTGTGTTGGTGCATATTCCCTAAGGATATTATACTTTACGGTTTAGAAACTCCTATCTCCAACATAGTAATAATATTCAGCCGATATAACTATACCAACCTTACGCAGTTTCCTGTTCATTGTTGTGTTGTATGCTGCATGTACAAATGAAGAATGTATATTAGTGTCATCTCAATCGTCGGATATTTGTAAATCATGCAATATTCTCTTTTCCACATGTATATCTCTAATAATAAATTTGTTGTTGACACACTTGGTTAAAGTCAACTGTCGTTAATATCCTCACGATATTAAGGAAGACATGTACCCGCAGGTAATTTTTCATTTCCATGTGGGATAATTATTTTTCTTTTGCATTTTATACAGCTTTAATACTATTTCAACAAAATAAGGTACGAGCTTTATACCTCTACCTATCCACGCTATACATTTTAACCTGACTTGAGCCTATCGGTTGTGTATTATATTGCTTAGTGAGTTTTGTTAAGTTGAACTGTTTATGTGACTGGATCGAATGTCGCTTAAATCTGGTAATAGAACGTAATCCTGCTTTTGTGTAGAGAAATAGTGAATATAATATATTCCTACTACATTATTACCGTACCCCAACGTATGTGGCTAGTACTATTCCATTAAGTAAGCATTTAAAACTTTTCGGAGTATATAGAATAGTAAATGATTGGTTTATACATGTGAAGTATTGCATTGATATGTAAGAAGGATGTCATAATAATAATATTAGTATAGCAGTAGCAGAGTAGTAAAATATGAGTGTAAAGGTGAAGTTAAGTCAAGTAGTTTATGTGTGATGAGAGAGCGCCTGAAAAGATAAGTCAAAGTGGCCAAGGATTTCCTGTGACATTACATGAATGAAGAAGATTGGTAAGAGTAAGAAAGCGTATTCGTTGAATGGGAGTATGGGGCCGAGAACTCACCTGGAGCACCTTTACACTGCACTTATGCACGTACTGCGATAGAAAAGCTTTTCGTTGGATGCTTAACTTAAATGAGCCTTCCTTTTACCATTTCTACACTTTATGATGGTCATTTACGTTAGCGAGAGACTTAATAGGAAACTTTCAATCGGACCGCTCCGTCTTTTGGATGAATGAGAGCTGTATAGACGCTATAGACAAGCAAGTCACACAAAGCATATTTCTTAGGGATAATCAGTTTCCTTGTAAGTTGCTTTCCTTCAATATTATTATTCTCTCTCGCCCTCTCTTACAGAATAATATGATGTGACTATGACACTCTCACTTACATCCCAACGCACACAATGTATATGAACTTTAGTCGTCAAGTCATCGTAATTTCAAACAGGTGCCCAAACTTTGCAACTAAACTTGGAATGCTGAACAGCCTTTGAGTCATTTACAAACTACTTGAATCCTCATAACTATAACAGTCCTGCTTCCTACATCACCTGCATATTCAAAAAATATTTTATTTTCAAATCAATAGCTTCTAACATACACTTTACCTAATCAGTGCAACGGATTCTTTTATTTTTTGATTTCCCGTTTTCGACTATGTAGTATTTCATTTTTTAATAACGATTGCATCATTTTTGTAACTATATTACTGCAACATAAGTTAACATGATTTTAACATTTATTGGCAGAAAAATGTTATATGATTTTTCTCTTTTTTTAGAAGAAAAATGTCATGACATGATTTTATTTTAATGGGCATAAAAATGTTATAATGTGATTTTCTTTACTTTTAATAGACCTAAGCTTCATTACCTACCAAATCATAACTCACTGTACAATTTTTATTGTTTTAAGTTATATTATATTTTGAACAGAGAACACTATATTTATACAATAGCAAAAGCAGAAAAACAAATGAATTCGGCAATGCATGAAGAATGCATGGGTACCTACTACCTATGTATGATTCGTTTATTCTTTTCTTGTATTGGAAAGCGAGTGAAGGTATACGCAGGTTGTCGATTGTTCTGTGGATGCACATGGAGTCAGAAGCAGGAAAAAGTTTTGACGCCTTATTTATATGGTTTATGCATTCGTATGTTTTATAGCCTTGTCGACCCAAGTTGATCGCGCTCTGCAAAGACATACAATGTATTTCAATTCGATCCTAGTTGATACGATAGAAGCATGAATAATGTGAATTTATTGCCGAAATAAGATATGAATGATACATTGAATTTATTTCTTTTTTCGACAGTGGACTTGCAAACACAACTATTACTTACTCTTACCGAGCGCACGATAAAGGCACCGAAAATAACGATGAGCTGTGTGGGATTGCATTTCTGCTTTAATACGGCTATGATATGCCTTTTTCCCTTTTCCATCTCCACTTGTCAATTACATAAAAGTGTGTGCATACACAAAAAACCAAATTCCAAAAGCAGTCACAGATTTTTATCGCAATGACGCACTATTATATATAAAATAAAAAATGTGATGGAATTCAAAATTGAATTTCGCTTGTACATGTAATATCTTCAATATATCTTCAATACATATATACATACACCTATTTTACATTGAGTATGAAACGTTTCAAAATGCCTTATTCTAGTAGATATAATGTACATAATGTATACACGCCAAATACCGATACTGTATGTAGGTGCACCTTCGCGACAATAACATTGCACTATGACACGTACAACAATTCACGCAAAGAGTCAAGTGATATTGATACGTTTTTACTCCTCTCTGCTTGTAAAAGTGGTTCATGAGACTCAAATGCCCTAAAAGACAGCTTTGAATGTATTTGAAGGGCTGCTTTATGTAAGCAAGCAATGAAATTATATTTTCAATGAATGATTGTAAAGCTAGCATATTATTGACTGTGCTGCAATATATTCATACAATAATATACTATGTGCAGCATAACATAGCAATCAGATACGTGAATTCCACGAAACGTGATCTATGGGGTTATGTATGAGTATTATAAAGTGCATTTATTGTGCTATGTTACTATGGTTTTCGATCTATTACTTCGAACTACAGTTGCAATTTACGATATCGCTTATGAATAAACTTTTGACTCGTAGTGGAAATCATGATTGAGCATTTGTGAATTAATTTGTTATTCAAACGTTAAGTTAAGAAAACCATAGTGATATAGGGCGATCAATGCATATTAACATACTCCTGCCTAACTCCATAGATCACGTTTCGTGAAACTCACTGTATATTATATTAAGGTGACTTTATGAAAGTAGGAGTATAAATGATGATTGTAGTGGTAGTAGTAGTGGAAGTGGATATTTTGTGAGTGGATCGTAAGGACGACTGTGGGAAATAGTAAAGTTGAAGATTTTATGAATGAAACGGAAGAAGGTGGGGTCTTCCTTCACAATTTCACTGACTTGAATTTCAGGTGTACAAAGAGAACAACTCGAGAAGTCAACCAAAGTCCAGGCAGTTCAAGTGTTCATTCATTCATTCATACAGCTTCGGTTTTACTATCACCGCACACAGGACACCAACACCATTCACTTAATCGTTCTACAAACCCTTACAAACGTATTTGTCGTCCAGTTGCACCGATTCATCTGAATACATATTATGTACACATATAACTCAAGTACCTGCCTTTACCTTTTGTTTGGAGCAGCTCCTATGTAATATATACACTACCTATATTTCCATACATATTATATGACATTTTGAACAGAACAGGTAGTACATCAGTCCGGATGGACATGCCAGACCAGTTGACTCCGTATTATCAAATAATGTTTCAAGAAGTTCATTGATGCAGTCCACTATTGACTCCGTAGTTATACACTACAACCTTACACAAAGAATTTCTATAAACTCTGCACACATATAGCTATATGCATATTTAGTATTTAACGTTTGCACATATTCTACAGAAGGTGTAATGAACTATACATCTGATTAAGTACTACGCCTATGCCCTGCCTATATTCGCTGGGTTCTTCCTGTTGTATTTCTTGAAAGATTACCTGAAGAACTTTTAAGCTGAATACTCCGTCAGAAGGTTGCCGTATTTTTGTCAGTTGGCCAGAGTTGAATGAAAGGCGCCTGACTGTCTAGTCGTTTAGATGTTATGAGAACAATGCACGGACATTTTCTATGAGGAATATTCTTTGTAGGTCACATATATACCTATGCCTCTCTGCTAAATGCAGTTACACAGTGTAGTATGTATGTGTATACACCAATAAATTAAATGTGGATTGAACATGCTGTACATTATGTGTGTTGATATTGTAACATTATTCCTAATAATATATTAAATATTATATCAATGTTGTAGGTAAGGTAAGGCTGTTCATGGTAATAAACTTGCCATCTGCAGGTTAAGTGTATTTGTAAGCAGAGTAGGTCCCCAACCTACTAAACTAAGAATTTGAAGAGGGGATGTGCATAGAGAGAGGGATGTGCAGTGAATTCATACAAAAGAATTTCAAATTTTGATGGATTCGATTAGGCGTATCGAACACTTGCACCACAAAGGAAAGAATTCCACACATGTAAGTGAGGATAATCCGCATGCGTAATTTACTACACATATACACTGCATCATAAATGCATTCTATTTCCCTCATGGTTTGTCAATCATCGTTCGTTATACAAATATGCAGACAGATTTAATTTTACATGGACTATTCTTAATTAATTATCAATAGAAATCTCTCTAAATAATTTGTAGGGGGTTAGAAATATCTTTTATGCAGCTTGTAGCTATATAAATGATTATGTTCGGAGACATATTTATTTTTTGCAGCAATCAAGACGTATGTAAAAACTTGTTAGTACCTTACCTACCTATAGTACAAACGGCATTTTCAATTAACTAAACATAATATGTATTGCTTTGTGTAATGCTATGATAGTACATTGTAGTTACACACAGTGTGTAAGAAATGTGTGTAGACTGCATATGTTTTAGTGTGTGTCAAGATAAGACTGTGAAAGTATGGAATTGACTCCAGGATGGAATGGATGGATGGATGGTGGGATGAAATAAAAATAATGTGATGGATATGAGGATATCCATCCATCGGGATCGAAGCGAGCAACGATCGACACAGATCCCACATCGACAGACAACTAAGGCTAAAGACAGACCAGAGAGAAAAAAGAGTTTGCTCATAAAAAGTTGAGCATTGTATCAAATCTGATAGAATTGATGTGCGAGTCATGATGACGAATGGGGATGGATGGATAGTTTCCAAACCAGAGGGAACGGATGGGATGAAGTAATGAAGTTCTCACAGAGAACAGTCTGAGATTCATTCAGAGGAGATCACTATCTGCCTCTACACAACTATAACTAAAAACTATACCAAACTCAGACTCTGCACCCATACACCATATACCTACACATTATTACTTCTATGCTGCATAGAACATATTTACACACAACTACTAATACTACACCAAAGTCTACTTGCATGTAGCACACTATAATAAATACTAGTAAAGGCTATATATTCTATGTTAGTTTTCTAGTGCATATAAACATACAATATAATACTGTGATATTATGATAGAACGTAGAAAGACAAGATGACTCGTGTAAGTCGTGTATGCATACCCCGGCGCTGACATCGTGCACCCCACCACACTACACTCAAAGTGTACCAACACTTTGTACACCCCACCACACTACACTCAGAGAACACTTAAGTTCAGAACACTCAACTACACTACA
>JAQFYB010000250.1:0-65711 GCA_034694085.1 Pogonognathellus longicornis
GGTGCACAGGGTGCACGTGCACCCCCCAGAATGCGTTTGCTATCTCAAAAATAGCGTATTTTACCATAAAATTTCAAGAATTTGGAAAAAAGATCGCGCTACGCGATTTTGATGCGTTTCAGTCAGGCATAGAAAAAAGTCGGGAACCAACTCGCTAGGTTCTTTGAGGAAATGGTAAAATTTACCCCCAACCCCCGACAGGGGGCGGGTTTTTTACCCCTGACAGGGGATAAGGGTAATTCACCCCTCGGGGTTAGAAGTGAAATAACGGCAAAAATTATTGCCGTTGGGGGAGGGGAAATAATTGCAAATACCTAGTGGCAACTATCCGCACTATGGTAGAAAAAAACTTAAAAAATGGTGGCAACTATACAGACCATGTCACACTAAAACTTAGGAAGTTGTGGCTGGCAACTATCCACGCTATGTCGGAATAAAACTTAGGAAATAGTGGACACTACCCACTACCCCTCATTTAGCAGAGGGATACAACTACTAAAACAGGCTATTCAGGAGGGTAAAGGTACAACTTAGGAAACCGTGAAAATTCTCCTCTATTTGAACCTCACAGATTTGGGGAAATAATTTAATTTTTAATTTATATTTCCCCTGTAGCTTGGAATTTCCGTCCGTCCACCGAAGGGTAAAGGTGCAAGAATCACCCTTGGGGAGTCTATCCCCCCTGGAGTCGATTTTTATACTCCCCCCCCCCCCGCGGTTGGCCCGGGGGGGGCGCCCCGGTTGTCTTGGCACCCCCTACCCCCCTTTAGGGGTAAATTGAGGCAATGGGAAAATATACCCCCCGTCAGCTACAGGTTCCTGAGGAAATAAAACGTTTTTCATGCCTGGTTTCAATTGATTTGAACCTAATTCAAAGCGCTGCATGAACTCAATTACACCTGATATTCGAATTTTGCTCTATCATTAACTAATTTCTGTAAAAAACTTGCTGTGCGCCCCCCAGCTTACGATCCTAGCTACGTGCCTGGATATATTATAATAATATATGGCTACGGAATGAGACAATATAAATTAATATCGATGATTAGGCTGTCTAAGTATATAGTGACTCTATATAACATATTATAGTGAATCAAATATTAATTTCGCTGATGGAATATTTTATTAATTGTGTGTATGGTGTAAACTTTTACGACTTGTTGTTGGCATGGGCGAGTATGGAAATGCGATTGTAGTTTTGTAATATACACCGATAAGCTTTTCTGGTACTACATGCCTTCTGATTCATGATTCATTTATTATGATTCATATGACTTTACGTGAGACAAAACTAATAATACAACTAACTACATTGGACCACATACTAATAAAATTTGTTATGATGTGATTGAATGGAATATAATATGTGAGTTTATTTTTATACATACATACCATACTGCTGACAAATGTTGACATTATTGTCATCATTTACTGTGGTCGCAATTTCTGGTCTTGTTAAATGATATATAATATCAATAACGTGTTCGCTCTAGAATGTCGCGTAGATTACGGAGAGGAAAATTACAGAAATTGCATTTTTGTAACTTGAGTACATATGACATAGTAGATAAAACAATATTTGAATAAATATTCTTTCAGTTGCGTATGTTTATAAGGCTACAAAACTTTGCTGCCAAAACTAAAATTATGCTTCATAAGTTATTTAGGTTTATAATTTATTATCACACATAGTAAAGAGATTGAATTATGTGTAGTTAATTAATAGTTAAAAAACTAGCATAATATCATTATCATAGACCATGATTTACACTAGGCGTATATAATGAATGATGACGTCCGTAGTATTATAGAGTAGTGGTTGGTGATAATGTGATTATTGGTGCATACTAGTGAATATGGTAACTCTAGAGATACCAATATACACCAAAAGACGATAAAACAAACTGTAAAAGCTCCCTAAAGGATTTATCATTTAATCTCATAATCACTGTAGTCTGCCTAGTATAGCTGATTGTTCTTAATATTGGGCTGTCTCCTTAGTGTCCATAAAATATTCTTTGGCAGCACACTCAGTGGATTTCACTATTAGTTTTCCGTACTCACCCATATTGTGTGTATTTGATTTTTTTCATATCTTTTTACTAGAGTAATTTTACTCATTGGATAGCAAGCAAAGGAATCGGGCTGCAGCTTCTTTTTTCTTCCTGTTATCATTTCAGTTTAATACTGGCTTTATCTAAGAGTAGAACCTTGCACCGCTAACTCGTCTGCTAAAGGCAAGTGGTTTTTTTTAGCTTTCTAATTCTATTAAGTTATCAATTAATTCTTGAAACATCTCATCTTCAAAATAAATACATTTATCATTGTATGTATATAGGTATATTTTGTCCTTCTTTGTGAATATTAATCTACCTAACTGTAAAAATTGCGCACATTAAACATTAAACAATATAAAAATAAACGTTTAAAACAAGTTGTCAGTACGTCCCTGATCCGTCAGAAAATACAGTGGACAGCAAAAGAGCAGAAACGTTTGCTGTACTCTGAGGCTCACATTAGACTAGGAGTGAATGAGTAACTGTGCTCTATGTTGTCGCTATATACTGTATAGTGTATACTATACAGCTACACAGGCACAACAAAAAATAGTCTATCACATCACAAAATGTGATGGTGTATTTTCTAGTACCTACTCAACATGAATGTAAAATAGACTATACTATAACATAATAGCATGTCACTCGTCCTAATAGGTAGAAGCAAACAAGTTTTTCCTTAACCAATTTACCTCATGACCCCTCCTTGGGGGTAAACTTATAAAAGTTCTTTAACCTTGGTCATGCTGGGCCGCTTTCAACAATCAGGTAATGCAACCTAGGGACTTGAGACCCTACTCAACCTTATTCCTTGTATGCAGCCTGATATTTGAAATATTCATGCATATCCGTAGATCACCAATTTACCATAAAAACTGGTACTGCTCTTTTAGTATAAAAATTAATCCGAAATGTTTTTTCGCGAATGAATAAGTCATTCAGGAAAATGTCACGTAACTTATTTTGTTATTCACTTTTAAGTTTTAATTTTGGCTGAAAGAGGCCAAGTAAGAGAAAGAAAGAGGATAAAAATGGTACTGATCTTCATATACTTATTTATTTGTTTTATCTTGTTTTCAATACATACAAACATACAGTAAAATTCATGTTCTTTACAAAAGCCTTTTTTGTTTGTTGAAAGGCCAAATAAACAAATTTTCTTGTTATTATACTAATTAAAAAGATTAACAGCTCATAAAAAATTATAAGTAGTCTTTGTACAACAAAACAAAAAAGATTATGATGGTCCTTGATTCAAATAACTTTTTTCAGTTTTTTGTTGGTTTTTCAACACATTTTAACAGCGAACGCTGCAATATTATTATGGCTACATAGTCGCAAGGCCCTACAACCATTTCGTACTGGTAATGTATTTAAGTGTAGACTCCGCTCTAGGCTCTTCCTTCATTTAAACGATACACGTACGATCACCCACCCGACCTATACCTACTACTTACTCCAACTCCTTCCGTCGTATTATTAAAGGTAGTACACCACACATTATTACATGATAAAGGTTTTCCTCCCATACATAATACACAGTCAAAGTATGAACTATGTGACAAATTTGCTTCCATATGTGCAGTATTTATTGACGACACGTCTACACGACTCGCTTCCAGATTAGATAATAAAGCTCATACTTCTTTTGTGCCCTACAAATTTCTCGTGCTAAGATTATTGCAGGACATTAAATTAAGAGTCGTCAGAAAGAGCAGACGGACTCCACTGACCAATATCACAGATCATTCACAGTTCATCGATTTGTAATCGTACTTATAATTAGTACTTATATAAGTGTCTATCAGTAGATTAGGCGCAAACGTCAGTCGATTCAATTTTCTAATCCGTCTGTCACATTAGTACACTCATATGGATTTAATTAGATTCGAGTAGAGGGCAACTGGTAACTGGATGGAGCAGGTGCTTTTAATCAGATCAGTTTTTCTTACATTTTATTACTGACCATATGATTAGGCTGAATAGAACAGAATCTTGCTGGGCAGTGTATTTTGCGATTTTATAAATGTCAAAGACTTTCGTGTTAAAAATACAGTTCAACTGAAAGACGTGATCGATAACTACTACACTATACTACCATTACTACCTGCTGGATTGAATTTATTTTTAGTTCAGATCCAGCTATTACAATTAATCCTCACTTCCAGAAAGATTAATTCTACCTAGACGTAAGTTTCATACACTATATACAATATATCTAGGCATACATACAACATACAATAGACTAATAGTATTACAGTATTATGTCGGATTATTATATATCAGTTTAAATTAGGAAACACACAGGTGGTTTATTGTTAATATTTTTAAGTGTGATTCATATTTGCAGTCATTGCATTGCAGTATCTTGTTTGTGTTATGATGTGAGAGATCAGATGGTTACAGTTACGGTATAACGAACAGCTGGAATGGAACTGTGATGTGAACGGTGTGTGGGCATAGTTGATAGTGGGTGATAGTAGAAGTCAAAATATTTATGCTAATATTATAATACCGAATCTTTAATGGTTCTAAAAATACCTAGATATTTATATAACCATCTTTTGTTTCATTCATTATTCGATTGACTGTAAATAACACTTGTACGTATTTTAATTCTATTTATATCCAACTCCAACTTTTACGCATAAATTAATTTGTAATATCATACATTTAAAAGTTATCTGGATCTATTTATTGCTTTTAAAGGATTCCAATTCGAATGTAATTTATTATGTATGTATGAATAATCGCCTTTACATCATTGATTGGTGAAGGCAAACACATTTCCTTAAGTATGGAAGTTATAGGTTAGTTACAGAACGTTAGAGCGCATTGAATTAACAAGGACAAAAGTAAGTCACAGTTGTTTAATTAGTAAATTAATGTGCAGACTTATGTGGCAGGCAACAAAATCTAATGCATTATTAGTAAGGGATACTAATTATCCATAATTTCCTAATTTCCAGTATATAATATACTATACTGCGAAATTATGCTAAAATTAAGTCATTTAAGTATTTACAATAGTACAGCACTTACGCAAAAAGGAGAGTTCATTATAGTTTAAGAGCACCTATTTTAATGGTTTAAAATCTTTCATTGTACTAATCAACTTTTTAATTTTCCATTAGTCTTTTGCAAAATGAGTCACCGCAAGGAAGAAGCTGAACCTCTTCTCCTGCAGTCCGAAGCTGGAGCTCATTTCGATGGGTATGAGTATGAGTGTTAAGTAATATTATCGTTCTTGTACTCTAAATGTGAATTTTATTTGATCAATTTGATTATTTGTGCATATATTCAGCCAGGACTCAGAATCAGAAAGCATGTATACCCGTGGAGGACCTAAGTCATCTACGGTTATATCTATGCAAAAACCAATTGCAGAACATGACTATTCTGTGACTGGTGAACATTACGATCCTTTGTCACAGAGGTCAATTGATCATCCAACTTCGTAAGTATCACCTAACTGAGTTACCTAATTTTAAATATCGTATTTTGTACATGTGAATTTATGGTTTCCTATGTAATTTTAGGAATTTCGATACAATGATTCATCTTCTTAAAGGGAATATTGGTACTGGGATACTGGCAATGCCAGACGCATTTAGAAATGCAGGTCTAGCAGTTGGAACAATTGGTACGATCGTCATAGGCCTCATATGTGTTCACACCATGCACATCTTGGTACATATTGCACATTTTGGCACAATACTTTTAATACAAAGCTATTAAATGGGCTTGATTTTTGAGCTGAAATTTTATCATGCTTTTATTTTTAGGTTAAATGCGCACACGAACTATGTAGACGAACTCAAGTACCATCACTAAGCTTTGCCGAGGTTGCTGAAACATCTTTTAAAGTTGGGCCAGCTCGTTTACGACGATTCTCATCGTTTGCAAGGTTGAAATGTCAATAATTTTAACTGCTTTGACGTTAATATCTTATCAACTATATATAATGGCGTAATTAAATTCCAATATCACATTTAGGGTTCTCATTAACACATTCCTGTGTGTGACACAAATTGGGTTTTGCTGTGTATACTTCGTTTTCGTTGCTAAGAATTTGATGCAGGTATTATTATTGCTCTTGTACAGATATATTTTCTAAGTACTTAAACGTGACTTTCCAACGTGCTGCTTTTAAAGCTGTATACATTGACATAAACCTTTTCTATGTTTCTAGGTACTAAACCCCTATTTCGGAATAAAGTGGAGCGTAAAAACCTACATGGCTTTTCTTCTACTGCCTATGATTTTCTTAAATTGGATCCGCAATCTAAAACTTTTAGCTCCATTTTCAATGATTGCTAACATTTTCATGGGAGTAGGCCTTGGCATTATATTCTATTACATTTTTCAAGACCTTCCTTCGATTTCCAGGCCGGATTTTTCTTCAGGTTTCTCGTCGTGGAGGCAGCTTCCTCTCTATTTTGGAACAGCAATTTATGCATTCGAAGGAATAGGAATGGTACATACACGTGATCAAAAATAAGCACATTGTGAAGGAATGATAAATGTATCAAATTGCTTGTGACAGTTAATAATTCCAGATGCGTGTGTTATTCTTGTAACCTATAGATTCTCCCATTGGAAAACAGCATGAAAACACCTCATGATTTTGGAGGATGGAATGGTGTCCTAAATACAAGCATGATTATTGTTGGATGTCTGTATACTGCTGTTGGATTTTTTGGATATTTGAAGTACGGCAATGATGCTAAAGGAAGCATAACACTGAACTTGCCTGAGGGACAGCTGTAAGTTTGCCTTTTTAAGTATCGAATGATCGAATGCTGTGCAACTTATTCACCTATGAATAGATTTTTTTTATTGGTCTATTCATTCAGTGGTGATATCATTATTTATCGAGTCTTATTTCACAGATTAGCAGAGTCTGTAAGACTCATGATGGCTCTATCAATTTTCCTCTCCTACGCACTCCAATTTTATGTACCAATTGAGATCGCGTGGCCGGCTATCAAGCCTCGGATTTCAACAGAAAGAATGCAGTTGATCTTTGAGTACGCCTTTCGCACAATTCTAGTCTTGATAACATGTAAGTCCAATTCATTTATTAGCTTTCTTGGGATTGGATGCTGTTCAATGCATATAACGTTATATCAACCACTATATAATCTGTTCCTTATCGTTCGTGGGGTCACCAGTTTTGTTAATGGAATGGACTAGCATTTACAATCGAATTTCTGACTTACATGAGGAATCCTTGAAATTTTTACAGTTGCAATGGCTGAGTTGATTCCGGATCTTGGTCTGTTTATATCATTGGTTGGTGCTGTGAGCAGTTCCACATTGGCTTTGATATTCCCTCCGATTATCAACATTTTCACAAATTGGGCCGGCGGCTACGGGAAGTACAAGTGGTCTCTTTGGAAAGATATATCACTTGTTATCTTTGGTTTCATTGGTTTCGTAGCAGGAACCTATGTGAGTCTTGAAGGTATATTTGAAGGAAAAAGTGACGGTTAATTATCGTATACAATTAAATAATGCTAAAATGCTAGTGTTATTATTTATTCGGAAAGTCTTCTGAAAGATCTTTTGAAATTAGATCGTCTTCTCAGTGTGTAACGTAAACTTAAAGACTACAGAATGTATAAATTATGAATAGTATAAGTAGCAGCACAAAAATGCACTCAATGTCAATCTTTTACAGTTTACGCTAACGTTATATAATAGTTTTGAACAAGGTAGGAAAGTCGTTGAAAGAGGTATAACTCAACCAAGTCTTATGTATTGGCAGTGTGAAATAGCACAGATATATGTAAATACAAACTATATGTATATATTGTATATATTCTATATTCTCCTTCTTCCTTAACTAAGTTTGTGGTTTAAACCCATCTGTGATTTTATGACGACGAGAATAAGCTTATATCTCTGTGAGTAGTTATCTCTCTGATCTGTCTTTATTTGATACACCAAACCTTACTAGTTCTGTAACGTAGTGTTGGATGTTTTATCCTGAGCTGAATTACATGTATATTGAGTTTCGTGGCTTGATTAAATGATTACTGTCTTTTATATAATAGCCACATATTATGTGGATTACCACGCTAAGTAGGTAGGTACATAAGAATGTTCCTTTCCAAATGATTACATATCTTGATATTTTAATGTAGGGTTTACAGTGTATTATTTATTTACAAAGTGCTTAATGATGTAGTTTAATTGATGGAAAACGATGTACAATTCAAAAATTTAAACGAAACAAGCCTAAAGTGTGTAATATCATTGAAAAAAGTATTTGGTTGATACAACTATAAAAATGTAGCAAAAGATTGACAATTACAGCAAATGTACAAGATTGTGAACATAAAGTATTTTCTAAAAGCTGTACTGTCACACAAATTGCATCAAAATTTTCAACAGTAAGATATGAGATGTATGTATATTAGTAGCGTTTACAAAATGACAAAACCAATTTCACTTTCTGTGCTCAGTGAAACTATTACTGTTAGAAATAGTCTATAATATGTGAGAAGTTTATGCAATCTGTGTGTTTCACCTAGTGGACAGTTTAAATTAGTTAAACTGTAGTTTAGTATATCATTAAGGCGTATTTACTTGTATTAAAAACATAAGTGTAGTACAAGTTCTGACTTTACAAAATGATTTGAAGGTCATGTCAATATTTTAAGTAAGTGAAATTTTAAAGTGATATCATTTATCCAAACGATCAAGTTATTCGATAGATGTACAGAAAATAATCGATTGTAATTTTCAATTGACGTTAGAGAGGAACAAATACCCCATGATTCATTTTCTGTGTAACTAAAACCTTGAATATTTAATTATTGGAATTTTGCAAACCTAATTAATAATACACTTCCTGGTTATATCCAGACAATTCAGAGTGCTGTAAATAACTACTACTTGGTTATTTATAGAAAGAGTTTTTCCCTGTTCCTGTAGTCATAAATATGTAACTGCGACCTGCTAAATCTTATCGTACTGATGCTACTTATGAGATGACTAACTGTGTGACAATATTGTCAAAATGCGATTGCGTTTGGATATAGAATCGAGTGTTTTTATCAACTGTGGTATCAAGATCAAATCTACTATTAAAAGATTTATGTTTAATAAGAATGGTGCCGTAGAAATATATAGAATCAACAGAATTATGTAGCCCAAATATCTGTGGAGCAGATAATTGTTACTTACGAAACAAAAAGTCTTCACTACCAAATATCTGCTCGTTATTCAACCAACATATAAACCTACTACATGTATTGAAACCCTTGCTGCTAGTACCTACCTACTACCTACCTAAGAACTACCTAAGTAGAAAATAATATTACGCGTCTTGTTTAGAGGAATTCGTGTTAATCCGTAGAACACCAGTATAGTGTTTCATGTATCGCAAAAATTGTGATGAATATCACAGTATTACAAATAATCTACGCAGTTAATTCATTGTTAATCGTATAGCAACGTCTGCACAACCTAAACGTGTCAAATTATGTGTGACACTTACGTGTAAATATCTTATGTCTAGATATGCGCATTTCTGGACTTTCCGTTATAGGAAATGTTGGTATAGTCTTCAACATAAGTATAAAAGATGACATTATAAAAACTGCATTTGCAAATGCAGTATATAAAAAGCGATATGAATTATGAATTAAAAAGGTGGCCACACATTTATTGTTGTTCTACTTCCCTACTTCCGTGTATTGAGATCATTTTCATCGATGTAAGTTCCTGATAATAATAGTGACAAGTTCTAAACTCTTGTCTTCTGTCTCGTTGCACTTCGTATAAATGTACACGTAATGATATTCGCATTCCATGTATCTGCTATTTCGAGCATAGCATTTAGATGAAATGGTTTGACTTAAATATTCGAATTTATGTGTGTCATGCATTCCTCTGTGTTAAGTAACATAGTAACGCTGTGTGATTAATATCTATGCAAATTGCTTTTGTTAATAATAAATGTAGGGTGTTGTGTAATACACGGTAAAAGATAGATTAAGATTTTGTGTAACGCTGATACAAATAGTTCTTTTTTCGTTTCTATTGTTTGTCATATAATTCAACCCTTATACTGAAGCTTATAAGTTAACTTCTTCCGAGTACTGATTATACCTCATACTGTTTCTATGTAATTTAATACTTTACTATCTTATAGTTTTAACTTGACATACATATTCTCTACAATACTGTTACTATTACATTTTATAATAATATTATATGCATGGAGGTGGTAGTGTGTGCATCGTTTGATGGGGCAGTCTATGCAAGTCGTTCCTATCTTATTGCCAGTCGGTAAAATTGATCGGTGATTTTAAGTGTATTATTAAATATATTATAAGTAATATACAACGTATAGTAAATTACAAGATGTAAGTACCTAAGTAAATTGAGTTTACCCGAACATCTTGTGGTAAATAATCACAATCTCGTTGTGAGTAGTATTTAATGTCACTTAAAAACATGTACTTGGCGAGTGCCAATTCGTGAATTGCACTGTTATTATGTATTCCATAAAGTAATTTTTGTTGTATATGTATGTATAAATTGTTGAGACTCGGTGTGAGTTAAGAATGTGTATTGTGAATATTATATTATATAAAAATGCATGTACATTTATGCAAATCGTTCAAAATGAAAAATATTATGCAATTAAGTGTTATTATGAATACTACATACAAGCTACTAAACTACTACTTTACATAACTATGAATACACTGGCAAAGTACATACTGTAAGAAAATATTCTCTGAAATCTCAACTTGTACCGTAGTGTTGCAAGTGTAATAGTGGGCTAGTATTATATCTAGTGAATCTGCCTACAACCTTTGTCAAAGTAATTCGCACATGTTTCTACTTATTACAAATGATAACGAATAGGGTTTTTGTGAATAATTTCTAGTACATCTAGTCTAACAATTGTTGTAAATTCATATTCATTGTTTGTTTAAATTGTTAGCTCGATGCGGTGCCCTTATAGTTGTAACATTAAAAATATTGAAATGTATGCTTGTAGTAGGAATACATTAAGGGAGAATTTTGTGTAGGGTAAAGTGTATTATATATGTCGCTGTCTACAAAGTTATTGAGGGTTGACTGGAAGTAAGTAATTTAGCTGTCATGTAGTCTGCTAACAGTGTTCATTTTGTTCAAAATTATTTTCGTTTTCCTTTGAAACGTCTATGCATCCGGCACCATATCTATCAACGTTTGCACTATGAAAAAATACAATCATTTGAATAATAAGTTAAATCTGTGTGTTGTCTATTAGGTATAGGAATATGATTGGGAATATTATGTGTCTGTCTATAACATAGAATATTAATGTAATCAAATCAGCAATTCAAAAATCGAAAAATACGACTATATGTGCTAATATACAGTGATGTTGCAAATCATTAAAAATATGTGTATTCTCACTAATTCCTGCCAATTGCATTTATTTCATGTCATTATTGCATTTCTAGATAGCTATAAACTAATTATTATAATATTGTCAATTATAATATCTTAAAATACAGAATTACAGTTAAACTTCATAGTAATATTTATTTTTAATTTAACGCTACAAAAAAGTATGAAACTGTATGTACCCATGAATTTCTCACAGAGTTATAATTCAATGTTTTAAACTTTATGTATCTAGTACCTACTTAAAATGTATTTCTCACAGAAGATGAGTTTGAATTGAATTCAATGTATTTTAAAATCATTTAGGTAGGTAATGAAATTTAATAAGTGAAAGTAATCAATGCATGGTGAATCTATGGTATAGTAAAAAGAGGGTATCATAAAATAAGGTTTTTTGAACGGAAAGGCTTGGTAAAAACAACAGAATATAATTATTATTCTCTGATAAACTGTTCATATCTTTGTTTCACTTACACTTCACGTTCTTATACTTATGTGTAAAGATTTTGCTCTCGTCAACAAACGGAATTTTGTTTCTTATTATAATATGCCCCTTCCCTAATTATACATAAATACAATAGTTTTTAAAAATGGCATTTCCATTTAAATTGTGACTTAATCCATGAATGAATGGAAATAGTGATAAGACATCATAATCTTATAATATAGGTAGGTACAATATTTTAATCAGTAAATTGAATCCATTTGTCCCATTATTACGGATCGGATGTACATTACATTTGTTTGTATACAAAAGACTGTTTCTTGAGGACCCTGCAACGCATGAAGCAAAGCAAGTGCATGAAAATAATACATTGCTTTACAAACGGTTGTAAGATTTGTGAACTGTTATAGAAATGAAAGTATATAAAGGGTGTTTTGTATTCTTATAAGCGTGATGCCACTTTTTCTTGTGTACACTGGATATACCAACGACGAAACGCGATGCATGAACATGTACATGAAATTGTATACGACATACAGATACAAATGCTATAGTCTACAATAGTCACTTTCTAACTTTTAGTTATTCACCCCACAGCACAGACACACACCTGAAGCAGGTGGGTTGCATTGCATGGGCATACCTAACCTAATCCCACAACCGCTTTACTTGTAGTTGTACGAGTATATACATTATCCAGAACAATTCATCTTATGGTTTGTGTAGGATGGGAATGAAGGGTTGAATTTTAACGAATACCTTTCAATGGTTTACTGTAGTTCTTGTATGTATTGTGTGTACCTTGCATGACTTGGAAGCAGATGTGTGAGTAGGTGAGTACTACAGGTGAACGAAAAGAGCGAGACAAACATTGTAAAAGTTTGGGGATAGCTTTTGCTGTTCTATGGCAGTTATATTTTGTGGAGAGTAACTACAGGGCGTGTCAAAGCCAAAGTTTCCGTTGAAGCTAAAAGACAATTAAAGTGAAATATTATTTTTGTAACAACAAATTTCGGTTTTTGTATAAGAACTACGTGGAGAGGCATGACAGAGTTCCTACAGTGCAAATTTAACAATTCCAGCAAAACAAAGTCTCAAGGCAATAGTATTCTTTAACATTCTTATTTATGTAGGGCAGTAAAAGTAAATAAACAAGTGTCGGTTTCTTCCATTTACATTTTTAAACAGCCGCAGTGTGCAAACAAAATTAAGTTCAGTCAGTTTCTTATTTTCAAGCAAAAATGTGACTCAGCAGACAATTCTTGTTTGTAATGGAGTCTCAATCATTGAAAAAATCGTGTGGGTGAACACAAATAATATTTTATTGTGTGTCGCGTGCGTGCCTAAAGAAGGGTGACTCGAGCATACATTCCTGACTGTTTTAGACTTTGATTTTATTGCTTGTTTTATTGCCAAGTTCCTTATTTTTATGAATCTGTTTTCTCGACAGTTAAAGTTAGATAGGGTGGGCAACGTTGAGTTATTTATTGTCACTTACGTCACTTTTTCTATGGTATTTTTAACAATTGACAATTGAAAAATATTTTTAGGAAGTTTATTGATGTTTCTACATGGTAACTTTTGAGAATTAAAACCATCGACACAATTGTGCAATATTGAAATACTACTAAACTAATAGAATAGTTTCAGTTAGTATTGCTGGTCACTTCAAAAGTAAAGGACACCGGTAGATCATTAAAATACGTGTCGAAATTTCTCAAATACAATTGTTGAAATTGAAGCTCTAAAGATTAAAGAGTGCTAATAACGACTCGGCATTCAGAGGCATTTTCTTTCGTAAAACGCTTTTCTTTGGCATACGAGGATCGTGCAAGTGATTTGGTGATAAAAGAAAATAGATCAAAATGAAGAGAGCTCCAAGTATAGGAACACCCTCAATTTATTCGCACACGACAACCAGATCGACAGGTCTGAGATCATCCAGATCTGTTAAATCTCTACAGATTCCCTGGTATAAGAGACCCATTGTACAAACTGCTTTTGGATTTGATGTTCAGAGATTGTCATTCATGACATCCATTTATTCTGTGGTGAGAAATAAATGAAATTGCTACAAAATAAACGATTTCTAATAATAAAATGTTTGGCTAATACAAATTTTATTTGAATTTTATTCCATACAGCTTCTTAGTATATTTACTATTGGAACGTCGTGTTTTGATCTTTATTGTCTGAGTGAAGCAACTCCTGGAAGCACACATTATGGATACTATATCATTTCATTCGACTTTGTATATGTTGGAAATAAACATGGTAATTCACTCATTATGTACTCCATTATTCCGATGATAATGGTTATTTTCTATCAAACATTGTATATTGTCCTCTTGATTATTCTGTCGACTTTACAGACTGTACAACATCTGTCTATTAAAATTTAAAGCACGGATGAATCTGTTTCAGCAAAACGAAAATTAACATAATAATATATACTTGTTTTTTAAATGCATGAATTACATTATGTTTGAAATATTATGGGTGACAAGGCCAGGGCTATTAATATTTTATTTCATTTCTGTGATATAATATACCAATGATGTCAAAATGTCAAAGAGGAATGGAATACAAATGTAGACAATTACAGGGCAATGTATTCGAAAAATGTAAAACTAATATTTACATTTTTTTATGCTTATGTATCATCCATTCTCAAGGCTTTGTACAATACATAAGTTGATGAACTTATTACTATAAAGGAAAGGAGTTTTATTTGCAGTCCAAAAACCTTTTTTGTTTCTATCCTGTTTAATAAATAGGAGTCAGTATTAATGAGTCATGACTTATCCTTTAACTATAATATAAGAACGCCACGATGTTATTGTTTTAAGATTTCTTTAGAGATGAAATATAATATTGCTATTGCAAACTAATAGATGCAAAATCTCACATTTGCATAGTGTATGTACTTAATTTGAAATGAAAATGTTATAGCATGATATAATAATAAATTTCTTGTGTTCTATTGCAGTTCGAAATGTATTAATTACAATTGCAGTTTTCTCTCTTTTCGGAGCCTTAGCCTTATTAGTAACTAGTTTGATTTTGGTACAAGCTCTAAGGAAGGTAAGGAAACTTTTGATATTCACCCTAATTTTTTTAAATTCTTTGCTTTCATGCAGTTTGAAATTAACCGAACTCTTTTGTTTTAGGAATATGAAAAGAAGATGATGCCATGGTTGGTATGCATGCTTTCTTTTGCTGCATGGCGTTTATTTGCATTCATCTTTGCTGCCGTTGTCAACGACCTGATATTTGCTTACAACATCCTCATGTGCCTCTTTTGGATTGTTTTCACCATTTTAAATTTTTTCGGATGGGCAACCGTTTACTCTCTATTCTTAGAATTGGCCGATCTCACAAAACTTGAAGATCTTGCTCATCTCAGGGTAAATGACACTTAACACTTAAAATAATTAAACCATTGTACTAATAAATCACCACAAGAAATAATTTAGCCAAAGGCTACACACAACTTAACCGTTTTTTATACTTACTGTAGATGGGCACCATGACATCTTTGGCTACACAGTCGATGGCAGGATCAAGACCAACGACGCCGCATAGTACAACTTCCACCGTCCCATTACCATGAACTATAATGACACAAACACGATATAATGTTCTCGGTGATGTGTCGGCAATGACAAACTCACCAAAATGTTAACTTTAGTGCTAATGTCATGCATAATTTTAAAAGCCTGTATTCCAAAACCAATATTTTTTAATAATATAATTCTGAAATACCATCCAAATACGCATATCAAAGATTGAGAAACATAACCTGCCATTAGTAATATCAGTCGTGTGTTGCAGATAGTCTTGTTGTAATTGAAAAAGAGAGTCAATATGAATGGCTTTATTTTCGTATCTGGAAAATACAGAGATCCGTCTTTTAAGAAAGTGAGTGTCCAAGGGAAATGAATGGGAAGAATTAGGGAGCGCATACATGATACTATTTTGACAATAAATTGTGATTAAACTAAACATGAACAACAATTAACGAAAAGGCAAACTCTTGTAGTTAGTTGTAACTATCTCTATTAATAATACTGTTATGTTTGCAAACTATAGAGATGCTGAAGTACACTAAGAAAAAAACTGACAGATCAAATGTATATAATATTATGTGTTCCATTTCCAATTTATATAGTTGTAAGTATACAGTATTATAAGATGAAGTGTAACATATTGTAAAAGGATAAAAGGCTAGTAATATATCTCTTCCCTTACAATTTCTGTAGGACACTTTAGCCCAGTGAGTTTGAGTATGTAGTATAGTATAACAGGGCAAGGATCTTCGTACAAGCACAAATCTTTCTGTAATTTCATATTGTTATCCTGAAACTATAATTTAATACCATTTATTAGGTAAATACCAAACTATGTTGTACCAATGATGTACTATGAGAAAGTTGTTATATTTGAGGTTGGTTTATATGGAAATGGCGATAGAAAACAGAATACCCTCAACGGATTGCTACTAATTGTTGCTTTTGGATCTGATTTTGTTTTTCTGTGTTTTTAGTTAATTAAGAGTTTTCGTTCAAGGTTTACCACCTACTTATTAAAATGTACAACATTACTAAAGACATTACATAACTATTAGTATTTGAGTATTTGTATTTGAAAATGTTTATTTTTTATTTGTTTACCCATTACATGAAACCCAAGCATAATTGTACACGCGTAATATAGGTTTATGCGAACAAGCAAAAATCTTTTGTCGGAGTTGGAGACATTATAAGTCTCTTACAATGTAAATGCACATAATCTATATGCACGAATTCTAAACGACCAATAATAATAATTATGTATAATATAATATGTTACTGTGGATATACACAGCTTTCATTATGATTTACAATGGTGTAACAAACTTAATATTATAATGTATGTAAAATACTATATTAATTAGTTCAATGTTCAAGATTTATTCAGCGCTGAGCTTAAGGGTAACAGGGATTCTTAATTCTGCAGTGTACACTGTCAAGTGTACAATCCGGTGCAAGTTTCCAAATCACAGCCAACTGTTGAATACTTCTTAAGAAGCACACTGTAATTGCTATAAAGCTTTTTGGTTAGATTCAGAGAAATTCATTATAAGATGTGACATGAACAATCAAAATAAAATATGATTAGTACAGGGATCCTTGTATGGGAGAAATCATTTATTGGCCATTTACAGAAATAATTTATTAGATCCCTGTAAGTTTGATTTTTAAATCTGTAACTTACAATACAGTAGAAATCGCATGCAAAGAATATTATATACAACGTGTGAGACATTACACATTACATATATCTTGCATTAGAAACTAAGCAAAAGCTAGATTTTGCAAATCAGTCGATATATCTTCAAAAACTCTGCACTAAAACAAATGTGTACCAGCCTTGATGATTTTCAGTTTGAATTTACTGTTGATGAACGCTTCAAGTACATATGATCAATGATCATAATAATATACTGTTGTATGTGTGAAATGAATTGTTTTTGTCTTGAAGCGTAGCATTATTGCCCACATAAATGATATATGTTTACCGTGTATACGTCTAATTCAGAGAATTTTTTCTTGTGATCACATCATTGCTTTTAATATCACTTCTGCGTAGGTAGTAGTTATATTTTTTAAATCATTCGTCTATAGATATTATGTGATTTTTGCATTAGTTAACAAATCTTTATTGATTTCTTTATACAATGAACAATAATGATAAATCGACAAATCAATGAAATACATATACATAGAGGGAATTTCCATAGTAAATACACTTACTAAAATCACAATGGAATATTTTATGGAATTTAACATAGTTACACAAATAATTATAATGAGCATGTCAAGTGGAATATTTAAACGAAAATCAGGTATAATAAGTACTAATTATTGCAGCATAGAGCAGCAATAACACTACTTTCGTTATCGCTAACTTTGTTTGTTGAAGGTATACAAATGGAGAATATCATGATTTATTTATAAAGCACTTTTTCATTTAGGTATTCAACAAATATTTAGTTTGTCGTTTCGTTTAAAATTCCTTGCGTCTAACTTTGGTGCTAAGAAAGAGTGCAAAGACCTATCATATGTACATCTTAACTACTAATATTTACTTAGCCACATATAAATTTTCCACATAACCATTACTTAATTTACTCTTTCCTTGTCGTATCAGCACATCGGGAGACTCATTCATTAAGGCATAACTCTATGATCTGTCTTTGTACATCTGTATTGTATAAGAACATTGTCATTGCGCCCAACTATAATTAATACACTACACGTTTTATGATTTACGATGTGAACTTGACCGTCTCAGCTTTATTTGAAGAAACGGCTTGTCTTTCTTCAGATGAGTGCGTCATCAAATATTCATGCCCAAATGTGGTATACTAGATATACTCCCACACTTTTACTTATGCAATGTGACAGAATTATTAAAATCGGCATTTTTATCTGCGCAAACATATTTTATAATTTATTAGGGTCGTTTGTTGAAAATAAATCATCAAAGGTTTTTTCACATATAATCACAACGTTTGCAAGATCATTCATAAGAACATGACATAACTGAGTAAATTGAGAAAAGTTAATTTCTTTGAGAAAAGTTAATTTCTTTGAGAAATTGCGCAGTATTAATAGTAACAATAACAATAACAGTAATATAATATTTGCATAATTCAGATCATGGAGTAAAGACGAATTATCTAAAAACATATTTCATTCATACATAGAAACATTATATAATTAATTACAATAAGCAATAATAATAATAATGATAATAATAATAATAATATACTTATACATTTATCTACAAACTTACATAATATAATTTTCTAATAATATAATACTACATTTCATACATACCACCTACTTTTCTGTATTAAGCACTAATAATAAATATCTCAGTAGAGATAGAAATTAAAATATTATTAGATCTATTACATACACTTAGTACGTACTCATTACACAATAAAATTGGGTGATGTCTTGTTGTTGTATGCTGTGTGTATTTGGATATTAGTTAGTATATAGAGTACCTACGTATTTGTATGAGTTGAATTGAGAACATTGAGATACGAACGAGGCTTTAATTTTAACTAAGATAATATATGAACGATTTATTTAAAACCATTGGTATTGGTAGTCCAATGGATGTTGGTATTGATCATTGTAATCGTTGTCCTTGTTAGTGACAACGTATTGAAAGCGTGGAGAGAGCTGTCTTGTGTTTTTGTCGTAGAAGTCAAGAGATTGATATTTCTCAGGGTTGATTTGTTCTTGATCTTGATCTTGGTAGAGAAAATCATCGTACTGTTGACCTTTGTAGCCGTAGTCAATATCTTGCCTTGAGCTTTCGTCATCCACTTCGTTCTCCGAGTTTTTCTGACCATTTTCTTCCTCGCTATCTTCTGGACACACGGCTTGTGGACAACAGTCAGGGTAATTCAAAGACTTATCTTCAGTCAGATAACATGGCTCTCCAACTTCCATTGAACCGCAACTGAAATCAAATTAACCATACACATTGTCAATAACTTTTATATTGAGAGTAACTACTCCACTACGTTAACATAGAAAAAATCTCAAGTAGATTTTTATTGCTTTTTGTTAGTATTGGATTAATTGACATTTTGGTATATAGAGGAAAGAAATGGTGGCTAAAAGGATTTTTACACAGATTTACAGTTCCTGTATATTATGCTATGCACTATGTTTATATAGATGTGTTTGGTTGCTACTATATGGATTTTTGGCCAGAGGGGAACAATACTCGTACGTTAAAGCAAGAAAGTATCAATGACCTTCTGCTTGTTGCCAATTTATGTTATTATTATTAAAATTGTGCATAGTAAGTAATAGCTACTAATAATGCATAAAATATTGTATGTATGATTAATATTGTAAAGAGTGTCTTTTCCGCACGACAACTTTATCTATTTGTCTATACGCAATTTTCTGTATCATAGTAAAATTGTGAGCCATTATTTACCTTTAAGCGCTGACTAAGTGTTGAAAGACTTTTATTGCTCATGTACACAAGTAAGTATACTTTACATGATAATTAATAGGCTAACATTTTCCTACTACTACTGTTTAGTACAAAATACATAATATTTTGGGGAAATTGCACGATCAATGAATAGTATTCTGATATGCATAATATAATTAAGCAGAGTAACTGTGACCTTAGAAAAGGTCATTTCTATTCCTATATGAAAGTGTTCGTTGAAAGAGCTTTGTTACTCACATCTTGTGCTCATAATGTGTTTTTGCATCTTATTATTCACGTTTGATGGGTGGATGTTTTGAATTTTAGTCAAGGTAAAATGTATTATAAGATGTGCATATTATTATACTGCTCTGTCAGGTACACCTTTTTATTTTTATGACTTTCCGCTGTTATTATTAAGACTGGTTTAAGCTTTTAAATAGTTCCCATTCCAAGGGCCAATTTTTTGACTTTTTAACGTCGACAATTAGCACATTATCATAATATTATATCCTTACTTTGTTACAAAGTGTGACAATGAATTTCCTTTTCACAACTCACTAATATTTGATATGGATATGAGTTCCTATTATTCTTTTATGAAAGGGTTTATTAATAACAGTTAGCTTTAGAAATGGGTGTCATGCGTACGTACGAGGCACTTCCGTACAAACAAAATTGTGCAAACTGAATCCGCATTCACCTAAAATCATATTTGGCTTGATTGTACACCTTGAAGCACTCTCAGATTGTTTACCTAAGTGCAATTCAATTCTAATGAATTCAACTAAACCGTTCAAATTTGCATCCTTCGACATGCAAACAAATATTTGTTATTCAAATTCATATTTATAGGAATTCTCAAACATCCTCTAATTCCGTAGTAGTACTAATATGTAACTATTATGTAATTGAAACTCGATAATAATTCCAACATTTGGACATCCAAATGTTGAAATGGGAAAATAAAACTAGAAAATGATTTCATTCACACAACTGAGTTTGTGCACACGTCATGATGAGAAACATAAATGAGAACGAGTATTTATATCAATAACATAAAATTATCATATTATAGTTGCCTGCTGCTGTTGTAAAGAAATTATAGCCATGTAATTTGCATATAAACAGGTGTACACTTAACGCGTTGAATTGTAACCTTCGTATAATAAATGAAAGTAATCAAAGAAGTATATAAGATCCGTGATGAATATTTAATCCTGTGTTCAAAACCACAAGCCTAATGGGATTTCCGATTGCGTGATAAAGTAGTCTGCATTTCTTCATTGGGAAATTATGAATTAATGAATACACTAAGTGATTTGGACATGACAAAAGTCTAAAGTCTCAAGTTGCACCAAAGATCTGGAAGATGCACATAATGAAGCGTAGAGCCTGACATCGTGTGTTGGTCAGGGAATAGCCTGGAGAGTAGTAATAATGTTATTTTTATTATTATTACGTATTGAAACAAAGCTAAGAATATTTTGCTGTGTCATGACTCATGACCATGTCGAAGTAATTACAGGTTAGGGCTGGAGATGATGATTCGAGTCGCCTCGCTGATTTCGCTCTGTATGCGTTCATCATACTGCTTAAAATAAATTGCTATGTATACCATGAAAACATTCTCTCCATATTATTGCGGTTAATTCTCACATTGATTGTATTACACAACATACCTAATTATCATAAGACGTTCCTACCGAGTACGGATTATAACACATTCGCAACTTCTTTTAAAAGGTTTACAATCATATCCAAATATAAATAAATAAATTGAGGATGATGAAGCTACGACTGTGACTGCGACCCACAATGAGTAATCAGTCCACACATTAAAAAGAAAGAAGAATTTAGACCATTGCATTTTTAAACCAGACCAGATCTACTTGCGTTTCTATTGTTATTAATATTAAGTGCTGTGTAGGTTCCATGAATGATGTAAGTTTCGAGATAATGGATTCCTGTATACATGATGATCATTGTGATCCTTGTGTGCCACTGAATGTGAGTCAGAAGAATTACACAGTCCCACTCACCTGACAAGCGTGTGAGATTATTATAAATTAACTTTGCACTTTACAATCTAAGATACATACTTGATAATTATTTATGCAAGACTTTGCACTACTTCATGCTATTCTTCTTCTGACCTGTCCATTTATCATCTCCATAGGTACTACTCTAGCTATGTATAACACATACACCACATTATAAAACTCAGCTTCATTTCAAGATAACATTCTATTGCAAAAAGAAAATAAAGCGGTGTGACCTTACTGACAAATATTGTATGAGATGAATTATCGCCGCCGTCTCAAGTATTACTCCATGTACACAGACATAGTAGTATGTTATATAATTTGTATCAAATGCCCACTGTATGTAACACGCTATGTTAGTAATATTATCATTGTGTTGTTGGTAGCAAGGCAAGGGCAAGGGCGAAATTAGTCGTCGAACTGTATGGTGCTAAGCATTGTATATCATCTTCAATGTGTGATAGCACTCGCACAACCTTGACATTCACTTGAGCTGACAATGAGTCGTGTGTGAGATGACACACGTTGGGCGAGTGGAAAACAGCAATCCGATGAGAATCCAATATTTTAAACTCTGCCCATAAAAATTCCTTAAGAGTTAATGGCTACTATTTAGTATTCTTTATACATCATCAAGACTGTTGCAAGACATAGGACTACATACTCCAGTGTTAGTTTTATGCACATTTATTGCAATCTCCTCGGATTACAGCGATTTGTCCCGAAGTCAAAGTCAGGGATGAAATAAAGATAAATGCAAATGTCTGTAGGTACATATCTGTACTTAGACCTAGACCGAAGAGGTTATAATTTTCTAATAGTCATGTCTATACATACACGTACATGGACATTTTTGGGATAGAGTATTAGTAAATAATAAATACACGTATTATTTTACACAGTACTACTATCGTTTCCACCTGAACCCCACACGGCTATTATCCTATTACATCATTACGTATTACATTCCTTGTTTGGCAACAAAGCTGTTATTATTCTGGATATCAAAACGCGTTTGAATCGCTCATTACTGCTGCACATGTACTAATTGCCTTTTCCATCAAAAGACAATCGACTATAAATTCCCTTTTATGCACATTATTGCAACACACACAATTTGCATTCAAATTTTTTCATTAAACTTGACATTGACATTGAAGAATCTGTGTAAAGCAAATAAGCTGCTGGTGAATGACTGATATTAAGTCAGCATTGCAATAAAAACTGATTCTTAGCTGCAATTAATTAAACAATCTTACGTAATTTTGTATTGTAAATTCACCTATAAGTTTTTTTGTATCGTTATTTGATGTTCGTATGTAGTTAACAACTTCGTAATATTTCCATTATAGTCTGTTTAATTAATTATTGCTGAATTATATTCTGTTTAATTAAAAGGGTTTAAAAAAAGCCTGACAAAATATTTTAACAGAAGTCGTATGAATTTAGGTTTTTGATTTGCTCTGATATTTTACTGTCTGACGTAGAAAATGCTCTCAATTAATATTAATGCGTTTTTTTCACCTTTTAATCATCAATCTGTGTGTTGCAAAGTCGTAATGATTGGAATAAACTTGTTTAACTATAGAAAACATGGTTTTACTACTTGACCGTAATTACGCAGCAGGTAGTAAAACCAAATGGGATCTGATAGTAGCACATTTCCAGCAATCACAAAACTAAATGTGTTAGTATGTAATGGAAGTTGCATACAGAGCTACAGTACACACGAAGAACAAGTACGCCTTGCATGTAATAATATCTTGGTAAACATCTAATTACATTCAACTTGTGGCAGTGGTTAATGAATTTCTCATGCTATTAAGAAAACTAAGGAAGCTGTAATTTGCTTCTGTAGAAATGAGATTTGTATAGGTACCCAGGAAAGATTCTCTGCAATACGTTATCTATATCCCTGTTTTATTGTATCTGTAAGTCACATACCATGTAAAATAAAATGTGCAGTATATAATTTCATTTTTCTTGTAGTGGTAATCCTATACGTTAGTACTGTGTACTTAATTGATAACTGATTAATTATTGGACATGATTAAGTTCGCCCACTTTTTTGCCATTTCGTGCAGCCAATGTCAAGTTGGTTTTGCAAAAAGAGATACTGATACGTCTTCATTTTGTGGAATATTGGGAACAAGTTCATGTAATGATTAAGACATGTGTGTATGATTTCTTATTGTATAATAAGTATATATAGGTACATTTAGAGATTGATATATTGACGATTATCATTGCAGCGTAATACAGCCATGTCAATGACGTCAATCGCATGAAAACTGTGTGCTAACAAAATCCAATATATCATGTAGCCACCTTGTAAAATTACTTTACATTCAAACTAAATACATTCCATTACTTTCATATAAGTGTATAGCTATGCGCTAGTAATATTTTATCAACACTGTATGGTAGAGACATATTAAAATATTACTATTTATTAGGGGACGAAATGTAGACAAGAAATGGTTCTACCTTAATTGTCAATAGTTATACCTATCAATCATTTTTACAGTGCGTACTCTTCCACTGTACCATGACTTTGTATTTGTAGTCAGGTAGTCTACGTTACAAATTTCATCTTCAACAGAGACATAATGAAATCATTATTGAATGCAGTGATTTTTGTAGAAATTTATTTTTTAGCATTTTTTTTGCACATGTTATCTACAAATCTACTTGTATTGCTATATTTTAGTATTGACTACGAATTCGTTTAGCCTGGAGCTGGAAATATTCATTTTGTTATTCTTCCAGCATATAAATCGTTGGGTTATTTCATTTGATCTGCAGATTAGACATAGACATAAAAAGTATGGATTCACATACATGTTGCTCTAAGGCAATGAGATAAAAAGATGGTAAGAGAGTAGACCTAAACTACGCTATTCGTACTATGTGTAGCGGAGATAGCCAACGTAATCAGAAATCAATTTGGTTAATATTTCTCATTCATGACTCTATCACGGAACCAGTCAGAAAATAGAAAAAGTCCAACTGAGAGCGAATGAAAAGCCATTGGTAATAAATCCATTGTGATTTTCTTTCTAGATTTGATACGCCGATGTGTGTTTCGTGTAAAGACTTATTGTAAAAGACTTTTACATATCTGTGCACTTGTTGTGTCCTGGTTTTGCGATTACGTAAGAATACTTGGTAGTTTACGAGTATGGTGGAAAAAATGATGTGTTTCCATCGATATGATGCAGTATTGTTGTTGTATCCGTCCTAACTTTTATCTTGATTTTGTGTGTCTGGATGGATTGGATATTGGACCGGACTCTCTCACAGGATTCACTTGACTGGATTATCTCTGATTACTATTATTATCTACAAACGGACCATGCACCTTCACGAAATGAATGGATATAAGGCAAGAGTCTGGGTGTTATAGCTTGTCATGTTTCTGTGCAATGAGATTCGGCTAGTTGATGTTACAGTAATGTACAGTATGCACAGCTTTGGATAAAAAGCTGATAATTGTATGTGTAAGAGTGATGAACGCATCATCATATGAACTAAGAGAGAGAAAACCAAGTCGAGCGAGCCAATTAGGATTCAAATCAGATTAGCATCCTCGTTGTTTGTGATTTACAACCCGAGGTGTATTCTCTACACAATTCGTTACAAGGAGTGTATTCAGACAAGACAGCACGTTGAATTGCTCTACTCACGTCAGTACATCCTTGTGTTGCTGATGAGAAATGAAGCTATTTCCGTCGACAGACTCTTACAATGAGATAACACTTTAAGGCAAGGCGGTGTTCGTTCTTTTCCTACCATTTATACAATAACTCCCTTGCCATTTTGCTACCTTCACAACCACGCCATTATTCATGTCTTAAAATAATTCGGCTTTTCTTTCATGATCATTTGAGATTCTACACTTCGTGAATCTGCATGCAGGTAAAACAGCGTAGGCACCCGTCAGACAAATACTTTATGTTGGAATAAAAATGCGAGAATAAAAACTTTTTTGCTGAAAAACACAGAGCTGTGTATTTGCTCATATCAAATTGTGAGAAGTGACCAGCAATTTTTCATATACGTCCATACTGAGTTGGTAGGAATTAATTAACTTGAGTTAATTGAAAATGTCAAGTAAAGTTCGATACATAAGTAAAAATGTATCTGAGACTCTCATACTCTCATATAACTGAATAGGATCTAGTCAAACTATTACTATGCATGCCTATAACTACACATAATTTTATGCCCATACAGTGTGTATGAAATGTGCTGGTGTTAAATAAAGTGTAGGTAACTTAGAGCCACGATATTGTTCCGTACTTCGATAGTAGTTTGCTTATGTGTTACAAGTCAAATAGAAACCGTTAGTAGTATTGAATACGGTCAGGGTCGAGTTGTTCAGTTATGAATTTTGATAATAAATTCATTAAAATGCACAATGAAAAAACACAAATATAAAATTCTTGAAATTAAATAATTTTTGAAGAGTTTTAAGGATACACTTGAATGTACTTCTATTTATTTAAATTATTTTTCAAAAAATGTTTGTAGAAAATTAAAATTTGAACACGAAAACTGACATCGTTTATTTACGCAATTATTGCTATTGCTTATCGAATAGAAATAATTTTCAACACTTGAGATATTTACTTTGTTTGTCTCTCATGTAAATTGTGTGTATTGTGTGTACAAAAGAATTGACAGACGAATTACTTGAAATATAAATTGTACTTTGTCAATGTGTTGTGAATTTATGTATTTATTCTAGAAATATTCAATAAGGCTACGTGTTTCAATGCATCCTGTAACATACTCGAAGAACGTGCAAATTTTTTTATTCCGTATTTATTCATGAGTCACCCAATATATGTAACACACCGGTAGGTAGGTAGGTGGTCGTGTACTTGTAAGTAATATGTGTAGATATAGGCAAAAAGGTTTAATCATATAATAATGCAGACAAGAGGCTAGCATAGCGTTCACAGCATCACGACTCATACGTTATGAATGAGATGTCGTCATTGCCCTTACTTAAAAAGCACACTTCTGTATTTACTCAAAGAAAGAACCAAAGTCATGCGAATAAGATGCGTGGGCCATTGAACAAAAAGCCACTTTTCTAAATAGTTAAGGAGCACGAGTGAATTGCTAAATATTGTATACTCTATTTTATCTCCCATGTGTCATCTTGGTGAAACATTTGCATATTATTTTTAACGAAATTGAAATGACATGACCAAATTTAGGATTAGCCTCCTACGCTCCAATGCAATACTACAGATTACAATTTTATTGCGTATAATTTCAAGCGTTATGGGAATTATCATTTGACAGAATTTGATATTAAGAGTTGAATACATAATTAAACTTTTTACGACCGAAACACAATAGTTGAAGCTAGTAATAAAGATGCTCATTTACGAACGTTTTTCCTGCTTCTACAATACTAACTAACATTAAAATGCATGTGCCCTAATTTTTCGTTGTTCTGGCAATCATCATGATTTGCTAAAACAAGAACGCCAACAATGAGAAAATAGAGAAATGGTTCAAAAAATGTGCAAATAAATGACTAGATACACTAGACACATTAAAATTCTTAAGAATACATTACAAGTTGACTCTTTCCTAAATTTTCTTATAGAAAATAAATATAATGCAAATGAGTTTGTTTTGGTATCAGACAAGGCTCCTCAATGTCGCGTGTTCTCAATGATCAATGCAGGATCATATAATAATGTAATACCTCGCACGTCCTGCTACTTCATTCTCATTCTAATTTTTTCCCTACGGTTTATAATCTTTTATATACCAGAGTGAATTCAGATATCTTGCTTGGCAAATTAATAAATGTCTTCCTTTAAGTATACTTGTTGTTTTTGGCTTTGACACTTGTTATCTTAGCAGAGAAACAACTTACTACTTAACACTTTTGTCATTTGTCCGCTTTTTTGTAAGAATTAGCCAGAAAACAAGAAAACTCTGATTAATTCATCATTATCATTCTACATAATGACTTTTAGACCGTCCCTCGTGATTGATAGTGTGTGAGTTGTGTATGTTTATCATATATCATGTACTACTATAGTAATAATAATAATAATCCATAAAGGTTTCATTTCAAGTTTTAACAATTAAAAATACACTCGACTGACTCGATTCGACACTCATAAGTATTTTTTTCCTCGACTAATATGACATTTAGCTAATTTGTCTTACACTGTGACATTATTCCATCACAATACTACTAGGATAATATAATTATTGCTTTACAAAAAACTTCTTTAAAAACAAAAAGCTGCTGTTAAGCTTTATCTTGGAGTACAAAAGCTAAGAATATATATCATGTGTTATCTGACTGCATCGTACCTGTCGGTTGTTCAATGTAAATACATAATGTCATGCAGCTTATTGCATTTAATTTACAACAAGGAAAGTTGATATTTTCCTTAAATTCCAACTAAAATGAATCTACCACCAATACAAACAATTTAGATTGCTATCAGTAAGGCTTGTACAAATTTACACACTGTAGTATTTACTAGCATGCATGTGGAGGAGGTGAACGAGGAAATGGTCATAAATACTTACACAATGGTAAGTACCTATGTAATGTCATATTAGTCGTATTGTTGTAGACAAGTATTCTTCGTCTGTCAAATTGATATTCAGACAATCTGACATTCTGGCTTGATAACACAATTTCAAAAAATATTTTTGCGATTCCCTGCTGAAATGTGATGCATAATTTGTATGAACCTATCTCCTCTAATCTTAAACCAGGAAAAAACATGACACTTCTCTACATAAAATTTTAATACTGTGAGTTTTCACATAGCATTTCACCTAATACTGATAAGGTAATTGCACACACTGTACTAGAAATCGCACCCCACAACTATACAAAGAAATGCACAATGAGGAGTGTATGAGTTGTATGCACATACTTTATGAGAATTAATATTTATATATTATCTAGAAGTATTCGTGTGACTGTGTGCCACAGCTCAAGTACCTTTATCTAATTAACATATGGGAATGTGTTGCACTCACTACCTGTCCAATTCTAGGTACAAAAGTTCAAGTGCGTCTATAACGAAAGGAAAACGAAAGAAAAAATTGTGACTTGGGATATTGATGGGAAAAGTGTCAAGTTGTATGCAAATTACGTGCTAAACAAAACAATAAATCAAGCACTTTGTATCAAGACTGCTTACCTTTCATATGAGACCATGAGTTGAGTATTTCCAGTCAAGTTCAACATCATGCACGAAGCTTGTCCACATCCTTCTAGCTGCCATGTGTCACCAGCTCTGTGATATGTTTTCTGCTCTTTGTTATAACACTGATTTGGGTGACCTGAGAACATAAGCCAGAAACAAAAATCAATTAGTAATATGTCATACACGCGGATATCCCATCAAGGCTCAATAACTCACAACATCCTTTACTACAAACAATTCAAACCAATCCACTATCACAAATTTGCTTTCAATTTATGTACTACATGCAAATCCTGTATTGGGAAAAAAGTTTGAGAAATTATTTAAATTAAATCTGAACTTACTATCGTGAACTGTGGCTGGTCCAAAAGCACTGGCAGCAAAACAATGTGAAATGCTTAGGCAAAACACAACTGCACCGAAAATGGTATTCTTCATTTTTAATTGATTATAATATCGACAGTAATAGAACTGAAAATTAATTGCAGCTATGCAGTACAGGAATACAATATTATGTTTATGACTTGAGAATAATGGAATAAGGTGAGTGAGAAAGTGATGTTCGCTTTACTAAGCGGTTGAGACGTTTGTGAGTAAAACTTGAGATTCTGCAACTCTTATATAGAACGGAGGATGAATTCCCCATTCTGTAAATGTTAAGACAAACACACAACAAGTGTACGAGTCTCATCGTTTTTGTTGTATACCTAAGAAGACTCAAAAGAGGCATCAGCATAGCATCATCATCGGGATTCAGGCGTTAACAGCACACACATACACACATTACACTGCAGAACCATGCTACATTATTACATAGATGTATACACAATGCAGAGCAGTGTACATTGTACATAAGATTGCGATTGGTGTACACAATAAGCAGAGAGTGTTTTGGTGAGATAGTGTATTCCACACATATTGCGTATGTAGTGCAGCGTATCTATACTATCCGTGTGTATATATATGTGTATATAAAATGCACATTCATGTACACAAACAGCAGACCACAACTTTTGTAAATAGCTATGTTTCAAATATTGCATTAAATGTGTGACGTGTTTCACTGGACTCGGTGGATGTTGCTGTTGCTTGTAGGGAGGATTTCTTTGCTTTTGCCATATCCGTCTTCTATATAAAGAGACAGCTTCAAATTGCTCATATAAAATCATAACCGTAGCTTTTGATCACTTACAACAACAATGCTCATCATTAAAATCCAAATAACTATACTCAAATCTTGCAGTTAGAGCAGGTATATTAAAAACGCGTTTGCAAAATACAATCTTGGCAAAACACAATGCAACACATAGGAATAGAATGATTCATCTCAGGATTAAACTTCGTAATTTTTTCACTGCGTAGTACTACGATAATAGCAACCTGAAAAAGCAAACTGTTTGCTATATCTACACACAAGTTGCTTATAATAACTACGTTAGTGTGTTTCTTATGCACTTATGCTCGAAAACATAGAGTATCAGTGGAGGATGTGGATTCTTATAATTATGATTCTGATTCGATTTTATGAATCCGTCAACGTCACAATTTTCTAATGTTAACCATGACTGTGTGTGTGTAGTTAACACGTTGTTCTTCTATGCTAGTCTAGATTTTTATCTGGATAAAGTTCCTGTACTAATATCCCATGCATCCATAATATTACACTAACAACGCAACACGATAAAAAATATTAGTGACGCACATTCATATCATACTATGCGGGTACTTCATCTGCGATACATGGACATGGTGTGTGCACTCCTCCATGTATGTGTTTGAATTAGAGTTAGTAGGATATGGTAGGATGGAAAACATAAATGCACAGACATGAGACACGACCTGTCCAAATAACAGGTGTATTGACCAATACAACTTATAATCACATAAAAATGTTTGTACCCTCATTTGGCTTTTGACACTTTGGGATATTTCACTTGTATGTAAGCAATTCCTCTTTATACGAAATGAGTACAAGAAATATGAGACTAATAATTAATTTATTGTCAATGTTACAATGTTTCATTTTTATTAAGAGAAATTTGGTTTTTAGCTATTGTTAAAATGAAAGCGTGATCATGAACAATGTTTTATATTAAATCGTAGTTTTACAAGAATCTTGGCTGAAGATTCTTTACAAAAGCTATGAAAATGTTATACGTACCTTCTGTATATATGCAAAAAAATAATTAACATTCTATGCATGTGTTCACGAACTGTTGGCACACATTTTTCGTACTTTCAGAAAAATGGCATTTCTTATGTTGGCCAAATCATACATCTTATCATAACTAGTAGTAAATTATTAATTATTAATTATTAATTAGCACGTATCTACCATTTCCCACATAATGTATGACTTTTTAATTATTTTGAAACATGAAATGAATACACTGAGAATTTAATACATCAAACGGAAAAATAAAATGAATGTTGAGGGCAAACTGCAGTTTCAATCTGTGCCAGTGCAACTGCATTCTACTGATTATGTATGTATTAGTTATTATCGTCAATCTAACGGCAAGAGATAACTAACTGAGGATTTCATTCAAGGACGCGTATCTACCTACTTTCAAACTAGGTCTATGCGTATTGACACTAAAAATATGAAGCAATAAGCAGTTATAACCAGCTAAAGCTTGAAATATAACAAAAACCAATTTTTGAATGTGTACATTCTAGTAATACGTATCAACTACTCACACACAACCCACAGTTTGGTGATAATAATATATTTCTTGGAGGCAGCATTACATCTGTAGATATTAATAGCGGTTGTGTATTTTGTATTAGCATTAGCGTTCTATTTTTGCATTCCTACACACACGAGACGGAAACGACATTGACATTGTATTACTAAGAATTAAATGAAGTTAAGGTTAAGGATAGCTCTAACTTGAACGACCGCATATAAATAGTAAGATAAAAGAAACACAAGAAACATTCCATAGAAAATGCTGAAATGTGTGAATAGTTCAGTAACGATTCTTAGTACTACCGGACTGTATTAGGTACTTAGTTTGAAGGTAAAAATAATTTATGATTGTAAAGGTATGTCGCGGTATTAAACTGGATTTGTTGCTCTTAGAACTCATTTCCAACATTTTCTCACCACTGTAATATCAATAATTTCTTTTGTCTTATCATTTGTTGTTAGCACTTTAAGACTGATTCGCAACTCACACAGACACAGACAAGCAGTTGTTGATTTATAATACTTGGCGATGATACGGGGTTTTTTGACCAAAGGAAATCTTAAGTGACAATGCAATTAGGTACATGAGGTGCATGCTAGGCTACTGGATATACAAATTGTAGTAATGTTTAATAATTTGTAGTTTGTGTTGTTGTTTTATGTAAAGTAACTGACGGAGAGTGTGGTTGTATTTGCACTGCCAGTAAGTATTTTCGCTATTAACGAAGGTCATCATGTCACCCAACTTATTTAGATGGGTGCCTCTTTCCTGCTTACGTTATTTCTAGCTAAACCTTGCAAATATTGAAAACTGGATTGGTTGCATTGCAAAACAGTTTTAAATTTCTGCTGGTGAGTGGTTTACATAGCATGGTTAGGTATAATATATACAAATACCTGTGCGTACTAAAATATCGCTTTAGACTTTAGAAAATATATGAAGCATTTCACGTGCTATGGATAATAATTTCATGGAAATGATTCTCTGTAGGAGTACACACAATCGTTTTGCTAAGTTTCTTAGCCTTTCTAGTAAATAGCCTAAAGTGTATTCCTAAATGGCAAAAGAAGAAGAGACTGCACTGAGATGGGAGTAATTGTGTGTATTATGTGCCTACATGTCCGCAAGCCGGCAAGCAATTTAAAACTTGTTGATGGGGGTATCTAAAAACATTGTTGTGCATTGACCTAACACCTACGTGTAACTTTTAACGTTACCATATTTCACGTCTCTGTGCTTCATAATAATGATAAATGGCCTGTCTATCCATGAATAATGACATTCCACTCACAATGCACCTCTATACTTATCTGCAATGCACATACCTACTTTATCACCTTACTTTGTTTGGCAAATAATCAACCAACACCATATTAAAACATATTTGCGACCCATCGTAGCTGTAGTAGACCGAGACACTTCACACGTGTATACACCTTTCCTCCACGTCAAAAAACTTAATACCAAAACATAAAAACTAAAAATTGGTTGTCAAATGTCATCTTGTATTTAGTTCCGTTAGACAAGCATTGTATTGTAGTAGATAGACAACAAGAATAATAATGCTTCCCAGTTGTAAGCAAATAATTGAAAATCCTAAAATAAAACGTCAAAACTGGTTCAAATGATATGCTAGTTGTATTTGACAAGATGCTCTTAAATGTTTTACGACATGCCACACAGCAATAAAAGCATAGTAATAATACGGCAGAAAGAGTCAAAGATGTACAATGTGGGAAGTTATGTCTAGCTATGGAGAATGAAGTCAGCCAAAATGTATAATAATGACAAGAAATGACCTAATAAGAAAATGGTTCAAATAGTAGGTAGGTAACATAAAAATATTGGTGTCGCGTCATTGTTAATCTAAATGAACAATAGAAACAAAATATGAATATAAACTAGAAAAGAAAAAAAACAGGTAAAATTTAATTAATGATTGCAGTTTTCACATTGGAAGTTTAAAAACAAAAAGCATATTTGGCAGAGTGAGACTGGCGACATAATGCCGAAGAGATTAGAATGAAGAATCTTCTTTGCATTTATATTCTGTGCAGAAGGTAACCCACTAATGAAGTTAATTAAATAATCCCTTATTGTCATCATTATGGAAATGAAGCTTGAGCAAAGTCGGAGAACTTTGCCAAACTGGCAAAAATGATAATGGTTTCCAAAATCTTAAAGCTTGCATTAGGTAGTAGTACCTTCACTAAATTATAGAAAAAGAGTTATTAAGTATATATGTAATCCAAATTCAACAAGAAATTAGTAGAAGTAGAGTGAAGCCACTAACAAACCAATTATCTATACCTCACAGTCCCTGTAGAATACATTATTATTATTATTGTTACAATATTATTATTATTTTGACTGCTTTGCAGGGCTTGACCACACTTCATGGTCATGGCACCAGCTCTTGTTTCTGAGTCATGTTCCTTTACTACTCTTCTTTGTACTACTGCCTCACAAATAAGATGTTATAAGCTTGTAAATAATACTTAGAAACTTAATTATGTGTACGAAATATTGTAGCAACATGTCGCTTAGAAGGTTTGTTAAAGAATAATTTTTGCGACAAAAAATATTTTTAATAACTCAAAACAACATTATAATAATCATACTTGAAAGGGCTGGATTTGCTATTGTCTTATCAAGTATTATTTTTCTAAGTAATACAAAATGTAATGTAAATCCAAAGAGATATACGGGCTCCTTACGGCTGTTTAAACTATAGTAATTACAAAGTGCATGTACTGTGCAAGTAAACAGCAGCCAAAGTTAATAGTGTGAAACGAAGGGGAAAAACATTATTGATGTAAAACAGTAAGAAGCTTTAAAACATCTCTGTTTGTTTGAGTGTCTATTGTAGTGGCTTTTGTTGCTTTTTTATTTCTTCACGTAGTAAATATCATGTAAATATGTGTACAAAGAAAGTTTAAGGATTTAGAATACAAACATTATGGTAAAACTGGTAATAATGAGTTTCATTCAATTCATCTGGTGACATTCTAGGATGGTTTTTGCTTTTGTGTTAATTTGACTGGACTGTTAATCGAGTGGAAAGTGGAAAGACATTCATGCCTTAAGAGACGGAAATCAAACACCACAATTAGCGTCAATCCAATCCACAAATAAATTAGTAAATTATAAAGAAGCTTTATCGTTGTAATTACCACACTTAATGCTAAGGATTGTAACTTTGTAGATAATTTCAGAAAATCTTCATACGTTTTTATTTTCACAGTCGTATGCAAAAATGATAACTTTCATACATATTTCCTGCAAATTTTCATTATACACATTATTTCATAATAAATATGTGCGCACAGACATTCATAATGAATGAACTTAATGAATGAACATAATGAATGAACAAATCTTAATACTAATTACATGCTATTCTGTTTTGGATTATTTATTTTTATTATTAAAGTGGTGTCATACAATTAATATCAATATTAATTAAAAATCCTACCAATTGGTAGGATTTTTTATTTTTGCGTCTAAGGGTTTCAACGTGCAAAGTCTGTTTTATTTTTGTATTATTATTGCAATACATATACTTTAAATTGGGGAAAATAATAATATACACTTAAAATAATTTTAGACGCTTAATTTTGAGCCACATAAGGTTTGTTCAACGTTGGGTTTGAGAGATGTTAGCTTTTAGCCGTCTCTAGTACGCTACTATATTCTTGAAGGATAAAGAAGGGAATTTACTATTGTCCTTATACAGTAGAATAGTAGAATCCGTTTGAATAGTAAGAAATGCTGTTGCTTTACCTTATTATGCCAAAGTAAGCACCACGGCGCCGGTTGTTTCTGATACATGCTGACACAGACACAGAATGCGGATCTTGAATCTCTCCATTCTCTCTCATCCGATAATGTGCATTTGATTCAACTTGTAGCCAGCTGTAAGATTTAAGACGCGTATAGATATGCATTGTACACATACGAATATTTTATATAATAATAATATAACATACTGGTTATTACCAGCCCTATGCTAATTTGAATAAACCCTACTTGTCTTGCATAGGTAGCAACTTACATTGCAGTACAAATGTTGTGCCTACATTGTACATTAAGTTTTCCATGCAATATTATTTTAATATTTTTTCACATAAAGCATGATTGTATGAATGCCTTTGAAATGTGATATTGCAGGATATGCAAATACGTAGTCATGTGTGAATCTCAAAAATATGAATTCGCAACAATAATGATAAACACAATAAACAATAAAGAGGATAGGCATCCCTCCATCACATCTTTCATGAATGTCTGTAAAAGTTTGTTTTGCCTGTAATTATGACTTTAGCCGTGCTAGTGTTGGTGTTCCTACTGGAAAAAACTCTGTAATTTTATTAGTCTTGTTCTTTCAGCTTGTCTTTTTCTTAAGATACCTACGCAAATGACGCAGGGGATTACCCATCCTATTCTCACTAAATTCCCAATCCTGAACAAACAACTACACGTGTACACGTGAGTGGAAATTGACTAAATTATATGACATTACTTCCGTCGCAATTAATTGCAGTTTTATCAAACAATATTCATTATACCTATAAAACATTAGTAATTATTCTTTTAGGGGTATTCTGATATTCAATCTTTGCTAACTCTTAAACATTGGACTACCCTGGACTGTATACACATTTATTATTAAATTAACAGTCCAAAATAGTCACACTAGAAAGGAAAAGTACTGAGGTATTTACCTGACTAAACAAGTACAATATTAAAGCAAAGTCAATGTATTCAATTAAATTCAAACTCGTTTTTTGTAGTAATTATATCAAAGAGACTGTCTACCTCGATTGTTTTGATACAAGTACTTTGTGCACACACTCTAAAAATGCTTGTCTCCCTCCTATACACCTTTTATTTCAACAGTACTATTTACACACCACAATCATTGTATTTGAACAGTTTTAAAAAGATAATATATAGGAACTTTGATTTTTAATATGAATACATTCAAATAACCTTCTAGCAAGGCCGTTTTTGGAACTGGACCGAAAAATAAATAATATTACTTTGCCTTTACTAAGTATTAGGTACCCCACTGTGTTTTAATTAATAACACATGTTGTGGCATAATATGACTATGACGTCTTAATGACACATAATTTTGTAATTACGTTCAATTATATTCAGTTTGATATTCGATCAGGCACCTTTGTATGGAGACGGCTTTACATAAATATGCGTATAAGGTGGCAAAATTATATCTGTATAATGTGCGTCTTAGAAAGGTTCTATTAATCGGCATAACCGTCTGGACATTGTGACGGCATGAAGATTGTACGAGATCTCTCAAGGGAATCTGAGTGGGAGCTACTGCTTATCAAATTGAAGATGTTGATTACAATATTGCTGCTTCAATGACGCTAAAACACCTTGATAATTAGTATGAATGGGGAATGGAATAATTTGAAGAAACCTGCTGATTCGGGAAAAATGTGTTGTGCAGCAGGAGTCAGTTGTGCAATGTATGTAATAGGTATTAGAAAGAAAACAATTAAGACCTTACTTACTACATAGGATCAAAGCACATGAATTGAGAGGCAGAAGATGAAAAACACACAGAGTGGTATAGCCGGCAAATATTTGGCAAGGTAAGTCGAGAAGACCGGATTCTCATTTCAAAACAAATGACGACAGAGTCGAGTAATTCCCCGAAGAGCTAAAGGTGAAGGGATTTTACTTTAGTACACTCATAAGAAAAGCTGCGGCTGCTGTGCTGCTGCCTGTCACTCCCTGCGAAGAATTCTCAAACCATGTTTACCCATTATTCTTAATGTACAACTATATTATTATATTTTTATTATGCCTAGTGTGACTAATAATTATAACTGATAACTGGGATCGGTCTCTCCATACCTAAATTTGTACAACAGTTGGCTGCCATACAAACACAACACGAGTAAGCATCACATTATACATTATACAGCTCAATAACAAAAACATGAAAGCGATTAGGATAAATCTCAAGTCATTCAAATCGCAGTATTATGCTAATGTGGCTTCTCTACCCTTTAGTCCTAGCATAAGCAAATTCCAAGAAAAATATGCCGTTAATTGTAAAGTCTCTTTGCTACAAAAACTCACTTTGCAATATTTGTAAATTAAATAGTAAGAGTCATCAAATCACGCTAGGGACGTGTCGTTTGGTATGGGAGATACCTTTGATGTTGTCCCATGTCCTTATACAGTACATTGTATGTAACTTGCTACTACAGTTGCAATCTTGACTTTACTGACCATGGGGCAATGTAGAATAAATGATAAAACACGGAAAACCATCAGCGTCAGAGTTAGCAAATAGTTTGATGGACTGCTGAATGGAAGATTGTTGGTGAGACGGAGATTTTTGCTATACGGACCTATAGCTTTTTATCCTTCACCCATACACCAATGCAGTTCATAGGTTCACACACGTTTATAAAATCCTGTTTCGGTCATTTCATTGGCGAATTAAAATGTAATGCACAACATTGTATTCATTTTTTATTGTAGATGACTTAATAAAAATGCTTTAATAGTAATAAGGAATACAGCAATAATATAATAAGAAAAATGATCAAGTAAGTACAATATAGGCATGCAAGAAAAATGGTATGTTACCTAGCTTAGGTATATGTCTTGTGTATGAAAACTAAGATATTGTATTTTTATTAGTGCATTGCCTATTTTAGGAGATTCTGATGGAATCACGTGAGTTTGTGGCATAAACACATCAATAAGTATGGGAAGGCATGTTAATAACAATAATAATAAGATTGAAATAAAAAATTAATTGAATGTTATATGGAGGATATAAAAATGTTTGAAGACTTTCGACGCAGTACTTTTCGATTAATAGTCTTTGTGATTCTATCACAGCCAGAAATAGTAAATTTTTGAGGTAACAAGTGATACAGATTAGAATTCGGTTGTGCATGAAGCTGAATACTTGAATATGACTGAGTGTGTAGATGGGTAACTTGTTTTTACGACTGTAATAACCTTCACACAATGTGAATACTATGAGTCTCCAATGTTTCTTAGTAAATTGAATTCATCATGTATCATTTTGTATTACAATGTATGTTCGACAAAAGAGAATTTAAGTTTAAATTGAATCTTTGGGATTTTATGTATCGAGGTGTGCATTTTGATTTGGATGACATGAATAGTAATGATTTCGTTTACTAATCAGGCAGAGTAAAGCACTCTGGCAGAACTACCACCTACATAGTCAAATTGTATGCAAGCATTTACATTTAGTCTGCGTTGATACGGCACTGCGGCTCTATCACTCTTTCTTTACGCTGTTATATAAAAACCTGAAAGCAAAGCAAAGTAACTGGATAATTCATTAGACAGGGATTCCTTTTTATGGGCACGAGTGTTTCATTTGACAAGTTAGGCACAGCCCGGAGGATATACAGCTAAAACAAAGAATACGCACGCTCAGTAAAGGCTTTTCTGCTAACAAAGCAATTTATTTTCAATTGGAAACATAATGCACATTTTTTGTCCGCAAGGAATGCAATATTTCTACATTATCAATGTCCACTTTATTACTGGTTATACAATTCCTTTACAGACATATTAAGTACGTTTCAAGACACCAAGTCACAAAATTTTCAATGTGTGTATCCCTAATGATTCCAATGGGAAATCCCGACTCTTCTAAATTTGCATTTAGATACTTGTAGTAGATACATTTACTTTTTGTATCCACATTCTACAGGATATACCTTACTTATTCAGTTCATTCTTTTTGATACGAATCTCAAAGTACAGCTGGGGGCGACAATTATATTGCACACATAAAAATCTAGAAGCTAACACATAATTTAACTCGTAAATGTTATTAATAGAAAGAATTATACATTAAAAATTATACACGAAAATAAAATAATTGAATCATCCTAATTACAATAGTAATCAGATTCTTACAACGCCATATGTTTTAGTGTAAAATAAGAAAAAATGAGACAGCTTTTTGCACAGGTATTTCCAATAAAAAATAAAATTATACTGAGAATAATAAGTTTTCAATAAAAATGCTTAACTGTAACTCAATTTAAACTATTGGGAGTTAATGTACTAATAAACAATTTAAGATAATATTCCATATGAGACAATTTATAATGATTAAGATCAATATAGCTTTGTAAATATCGACAGAACTACAATTTTTATATACATGGGTTATAAAACTGGGCTATATAAATTTTTGCCACAAAATATGGAAAATGCACAATAATATTAGAAAGTTTCAATCTTACAAAAATTAAACATGGGTCATTTTCTAATTAACAGGAGAACTATTAAAGAACATAGTATTTATCTTATGTAAGAAATAAGAATCGTCTATTGCTTGATACAGTGTTGTTTTTATAGTTTCTGTAAAGGTTTTTTCCTTTACACAATTCGTACGACATTTTTAATTGAGAATACAATTCAGAGTAGAATAAAGCAAGAAACTGGTATCTAACAATAAATTATATTTCTTTCAACAGTATTACTTGCGACAAAGAATTTAAATTTTGACAATTTTAGCATTACTCCCTAACCATTGGAAAGATTCGGTTCAAGTTCAACTGCAGTCTGAGTATATTTTGGTGCCCAACTCATCAGTCTTTTCATGAAGTGCCAGTACCACTTGCCGCTAGTTAACACTAGAATCTAATTTCACCATATTCATTTAGGTTCATTGAGACACAAAATTATTTCTAATCATTCATTATGTGGAATTCACACAACATTGTATTGTTAGTAGTACATAGATTAGTATAACATTAGTATAACATTATAACATTCTAGGTTAAGGTTAAACAATGTTACTACAGTTTTAAGTCACTCCAGCTTCATATTATAGTCAATCTATGTGAACATTACACAAATCACCATTAAGTTGCAGCAACTGTTCTCATTTGAGTTATTGCGGATGTTATTTTGGTGTGTCATTTCCTATGCATTTCCCTGAACAAGCACTTAGCTTGCAATTAATGTGAATTTTTCATAAGCACTCACTTACTGTTAACATTGATTCCTAGAAGATTAATATTCATACACATATAGTTAATAATTATATTATCTAAGCGTGTACATAGAACAGAAATAAAATCACAATATCACAACACAACAACCTGCTTTAAAATTTTATGTGAGTATATATATATACACGCATCTAATTTTATTTTATTTATTTTGCAGCATTAATAATTTATTGATTTATTTATTATTATTATTACACACAGACGACATTAAATTGTTCTTACGTACTAGATTATAATTAGTGTTTTTATTGTTATAGTGAGTTCATTTTTTATTGGTTCCCCTTGCCTTCTCACAATTGTCAATATCTTCCCGCAAAAGAAAATTCTTATGCGTGCCATATTCACTAAAATGCTTGAGAGCATTATGTAATTTTATGTAGGTATTATATTCATTGACGCCTTTGCACTGAGAGTGTGTTAGGTTGGTTGAACGCGATTTGTAAATTATTCTTTGAATAATTTTTGGAATTGGAACAGAAGTATAAAATTGCATAATAGTATAAGTGATGGAAATCAAATGGATGTAAATATTTGACTACAAATCAGCTTAGTGATTCTTTACAGCGTATTATATCTTCAGCTGGATTGTTATTGTTTGTAGGTACTGGTACTAATACTAATACACAGAACAGCTTTAGCTCTCCGCCATATTGACATTCACAATGGAGATGTAAACTCCATTGCTTTTGTATTAACAGTTACTAAAATCCTTAACTCTATACACGCGGATTTAACCTCTAAATTAACGCTGCAGATTTTTTTCTCATTTATTCTAGTAACTGTGCGCATGTCGATATTTCGATGCATTTTGTCTCCCTCTTGTTTTGTTGTAGTACAACTCTATTTTTATATTTTATTTTCTTTCCTAAAAATCGTTATTATTAGTGTCTAATTATATTATTATTTCTAAGATGGAATTAGTGATTGAATGTATTGATATGCGATCTAGAAGACCACCTGTGATCAATGTGTTGTTAGCACCATGGTATCTGCTTGATATAATATTATACGTAATGTTTAAATGATCTAAATTGTGTGTATTCAAAGTTACATTTTGTATTCAATCACCATCAAGCAAAATTTGTTTACAGCTTTTGCATATATTTCGTACAATGTGTGCTAGTCCCATTCATTTTCCATTAACAAGTGCTATTTTTATACAACCTACTATATATTTTTAACGTACCATATATCGGTATTTTAATTACTTTTACTATTGTTCTGTGTACTATATAAAGTACCGTGTGCATTAATATTGCATTTAATGTATGCACTCCTCGACCTTATTACATAATAAGTTAAGACCAATTTTTAAGTACATCTTTTCCGTTTATTAAATACATATAGGTACTTCGATTGTCACTAACAAATAGGTATAAGTGTGTGCATTAATTTAATGCCTTTAGCGTAAGTAAAAAAACCACATTGATTGAGACGCTGGTTCTCCGCTGTCCAAAATTGCATAGAACATTTCAATAGCACTCTTAGAAAAAAGGTTACGATGTTACAGTGCCAATTTGCAGTCAATCGATATTTTCTTTATCTTTCATAACTTTCTTTCAGCATCGTGTTTAACGACTGCAACATAAAAATTATACAGTGGCTAAAAGTACTGTTTTAATAGAAAGGCAACGTTGTTGTTGTCGTCCCGATTTAATGTAATAGTGGGACTCAAGTTCGATTAGTATTGATGCTCTTTCGCTGAAAAATTAAAGCGAGCACGGCACATACATATTTGTTGTTATACTACCGGCAACTAATGGTATTAATATTGCAGGGAACATTGCACTGTATATTTACTAGTTGTAATTTATACATACGCTGAAGGTTTCAGAGATAATGCATGGAATGAATAATAGCTTTGTAAGTAAAGGCGTGTGTTATTAGATGTGTTGTGTGAGGAATGTGAAGGTGCTGCAAGAAAAATGTGCATTAAAAAATTTCGATCTTTTCGTTTACAAGAACTAGTAGGAAATCTGTCAATTCCCAATTTGCTAAAGTACTATACAACACACCTGTAAAATAATGGCCCAATATATTTTATTTGCCTAATACAAATACTTGTATATCTGTATTATCAGGCCGTGTATGCCACACCGTGAACAATAGACACCCATTTAATGTCTAATACTGATTACATTGAAAACCCTCTGTGTAGTACAAACATTCGTAGTAAAAGTTTGTTAGAAATCTATTTGGTTTATACTTGCTAAAAATTTGAGTGCATTTGTTGTGAAAGCATTATATTTATATTGGTCTAAGCTAGTAATAAATTCTAGTGGGAGCATTAGTAATAGTTAGTTGATTAAATTTCAACTGTATACATTACATAGTTTTTACACAACAACTAGTTCGTATTATAAATCACTATTATAAGTTTATACTTATAGTTTGCTACTCACATTTCTGACACTGTTAAGGAAAGTTATCAAGTTAAATGCTTTCATAAATCGATGTTCGCATAAATATTTTCGTTTCACAGTTAGGTATTAACAGGCATATTATTTAAGGTCGAAGAGAACAGTTCGTTTGATAGTTATGTTACGTCCAGTTATGTTTCTTTCTACCTGTGCACCAGTTTTTCAACATGTAATTTGTGTATTACCTACCTAGTATTTGTATAGAGACAGACAGTAAATAATCTTCAGTAAGTACATCAGCCTAGCGATTTGAGCTTGAACACCCTTGCAGGCACGCACAGGGACGACACACCAGCTTTTTATAGTTTCTTCTATTATTTCCACCCTTTAATTAGATTAATTACACGTTCTGAATATATCTAGTTTATAAATGTGTCTACGATAATGGCAAAACAGTCTGAGTAACATTCGTAAGCTGTAAATTCGAGAAGAATTGTTGCGGAAACTTTTTGCATCTTTTCTTCAATAGTTAATACTAACTATAATGATATTGACAACCTAGATTCTCAGACACTGCGATTTTCCTATTTTAGTCAATGTTATTGACATTTAGTTGTTCTGACAGTTAAATACATAGCTATGACTAGGTACCTATTACAAATGCAAAACTACGACATTCTTATGTACGTAAAGATACACTGATTGTATCAACTCAGTACTAGTATAGTATATTATTTAAGGTTTTGCAATGGACAAATTCTTCGGAATATTTATGTTGATTTTACACTCAATTTTTTTTTCAAATAAAACCCATGGGGCTATTCCATTCATTTCTTCAAAGCCAGTTTTACCCAAATCCGTAAAGCACCAAAAGTTTCTAGCTCCTTAATATTTCATGTAGGTAATAGTTCTCATAATGATTTGAGTGCATGTAATATATATTATTTTATATTATTAATTTGTGTACAATGTACAATGGAGGCACTCCAATTCCAATATTTTGCATTTAAAAATTAAATATTTTCATCCTGACTCCAAAATCTTCGAAATTTGAGCCAGGATGAAAAAATTGAATGTTTAAATAAAAATACTGAGAGTGGAGTATCTTTAAGTAACCTACCTAGTAACTATCTTGGTACAATGGTTACACTACCTACCATGACTGTTTGGGAAAATCTTTTACAATTAAGATCAGTATTCAGAGTTATCGAAACTGTTTACACATTTCAGTCCTTAGAATGGTATCAGTTTAATCGTGCATTTAGGAATATCGAATCCCACATACCTACCCATTGTTAAATCCCTATTCTATCCAATATTGTTCAATTTAATGAACGAATTTTGTTTCTATCTAATTAGCGTGTCTGCTAATAATTTACATTAGCTTTTGTGTAATTACATCAACTTTTTCATTTCCACTTTATATATAATTGCGTAAACCACTTCTGAAATGTGATCGTGTCATCCAAGAGCAAAAAGAGACAGGGTACGAGACTACTAGTATGTATTTATACCTAATGTATAAGTAAACCTAACTTTATAATCCGTAGATTTATGTGAATGTAAATGCATATACACGGATAAGCTTTTGAATTTAAATTTAATTTCTTATAACTATACAACAGATTGAAATGAATATGTATATGAACACCCGCATCAACAAAAACGACCAACAATATTCCGGAGTCTTATCATTACTGTCTAATGCATTAACGTTTAATCGACATAACTTATTATTTATGTTATAAAATAAAGCTACACAAGTCCTTAATGATTCAGTAGTATAATTGCATACTCAATACGTACATAAATGTTGGTAAGTATAATACCTGCATTTAAACATTATCGAATAAATTATTAAGCGAATACATAGCGGTAAGTACCTCCGATGTAGGCACGAACAATAAAATTATTTCTTAGAGTAATTATAAAGGCGATCCCTTCACTAACCATAAATCTTCATGTAGGTATACAACAATAAGTGTAATGTATGTAGTAGTGTACAGAGCAAAAATATACAAAGTTAAAATACAGATTCATACAATTTCAAAATTAAAATTAATTTAAAAAGTCAATTCCCTTGTTCTATATCGGTAGAGTGTATGCTTAAGAATAAATTACAGTACGGCTAGCTACTCAATTCATGAGCTCAACTGACGAGTGTGTAATTACACGAAATGTACTACGCAGTATGTAACAATATCAATAGATTTTGTTTATCTATCTGCTGTCTTTCTTGCGTTACTCAGTTCAGTACTGTGAAAATACTTCATATAATATATAAGGGTATATAAGGTAATAAGTAATTGTGTATTGTATACTTAGTGTATATTATCATTCTAATTCAATTGATTCCAATTCACCAAGGCGCACGCCTCTGCAATGCGCCGTTCAATCAGTACGTCCAGTCATTCTTCTACCCCAAGAGTCCGAAACGAAAAAATACCACAATGGGGGCTTATAGCGTGAAAACATTCATGAAGCTTAAAACGACGCGATAGAAACCACTTTATTTCGCACACAGAATCATTTTCTTGAGTTGGAAATAGGCCTCGAGACGGCAAAGTCCGTACTCCTGTAACAACAATAGTAATTTCACAAAATAATTCAATGTGTCACCTGAATTAATTAGTTATTCACATTTATTAATGAATAAAATAACAATTATATTTTAGTTACGCACCCAGTAACCGAATGGAATCTTTGAAACGTGAGCATTCACAATGGCCCAGAGACTCCAGAAAAAGTGGGATGCGAGCATGAATGTATTCGCTTCTTGAATAATGTGCTCTTCATTAAAAAGTGGCGAACTGTTCAAGAAATCGTCGTCAGTTTCAGTGAAATTCATTTGATATTCTCGTCGGAGAACTTTTGCGTATGTCCGAATGAAATTCATCTAAAAATAAAACAACAACACTATTTATTTAAGACGAGTATTCATGTTAATATAACATGACAATATTGAGTGCATAAGGTCACACATTAATTTACTTCTTATAATGACAATATTATAACTTACTTTTTCATCATGAGACGGTAGATCGTCCGGCTCATACATGAAGTTGGGATAGGAATCCAAACTGTAGTTGTAACTCCACTCGCAGAAATGGTTGGCCAAGTCAAAGCCTCGGTAATTGTACGAACAGTACTCAAAATCAATGAGAACTAATTTATCCTCGGGGGTGTCGTAGTCAGGACGAATGAGAATGTTTCCCTCTTGCATATCATTGTGAGAAAACACAACTGGACTTCCAACTTGAGGAAGGAATTTTCTGCAATTAAAAGATTTGCCATGAAACCGGGTTTTATCAAAAAATATCCAGTTCAATTCATGGAATAATCAAATTGGGCCTTTATGGCTCTCCATTTTCCCTTTAGTAACATTCATAGTTCAATGGCCAATCGTATTATTAGCAATAAACCCGTCGTTTGTAAGAGGAAATAAAAGCATGTATGTTTTGCTAAGCAAACACAAAAGGTATGGACAATTTGGTTGAATGTACACGGTTAATACACTTGCCATTCATTACAACCGCAACCCCACGCGCAAATGTTCTCAGTGAATTTGATCATTAAGTTCTCACCACATGCTTGCAGCTTTTATTTGATACAGTAAAAACAACGGGCAAATTTTATTGCGGAATCAAATGAAGTTTCACGTACTTTAACCATTTCAGTTCATCTTCCATGTTATACTGAATGAGTCTCTGGATTGTATCCTTGTGGCGAGTGTCCGTGTACGAAACTTGATGGAAATTTTCTTTAATGTTCGACATCCATCTGAAAAATATTACAGTCAATTTATAAAACCTGCCTTAATGTAGCGATCAGTAAACATATTTTATTTTATCGCAATAGCCATTTGAGGCCATTATAGTGCTAGAATGTAGCAATAGCAAACAACATTTTTTCAATGTGACCATACTGACTTTGAAATGACCTGCGATAACCGTTGGAATTTATCGGTTTCTTTGAAACCGCGATTGCATGTATGTCAGTAAATTACTGTTCCGGCATTAGATATGGAGGTGGGTGTTTCTTTTTCCGAGGCAACTACTATTTTATTACTAGAAACGCTCTTTCCTTGTGAAAAGTAAAGCCTCGTTGGATAATCTCAAAAACTTGGAGAATCGTGTTTTATTATCAGTCTCAGCAAACAAACCTCAATCCTCAATAAATAGCATTACATTACAAGAAATACAAGACGCTGATGTGTCACTGACAAAATAAACCTATTTTATAAACTCAATTTTATTTTCGTATTTCGTAGATTTGTCACATAAACCCTCGCAATAAATAATAGGTAAAGAGGTTAAACTAAATCGATGCACTATTTCTGGACCAGTATGTTAATGTTAAGTGTAGCTTAAATTTTGCATTCAAAGGTATGCCATAAAAGGTTTTGCTCGTTTAATAGTTGGTGTTCTAAAATTAAATGTCTACAGCGGGTTAAGTGCGAGTTGATTTGAGAATCAGTTATTATAATTTATAGTAGTGTAGTTAGGTAGGTTCTAGAATTATGTGTCATTAAACCAGAGCTAACAGACTACAGTAACGTGTTAATGCATATTAATGCAATAACAGAATTAGGTATGCATCATACGAATTATAAAAGCAAAGTGAAATATTATGTAACCTGTCCATTGTTCCCCATAGCCACGATGGTTCCTTACTGATCGGAATATTCAAGCCATGAATTTGTGCCATTTTTTGAGCAATCATTGTGCTCAGTTCAGGATCACGCAATTCCTTCGTTAATAAGGGCCGAGCCTAAGGAAATATACAGCAAAGGAATGTTTAGTTAAGTTAAACGTTATCAGACATCGCACTGTGACTTAATTCAACATTGCTAATAGTTTTTTAACATGAGACACGCAAACGTTTTAATCAATGACTAAAGCATGAGTTATATACTAACAGTATTTTACAGTGTAACTCATAATAAATCATTTCTTTAAACTTTAAACAGTATTTGTATATGTATTAATATTGTATATAGTAAGTACATTTTAGTATTGTAACAAAAAGAAATAAAACAAGATTTTGAAGCGGACAATGTTTTCTGGGTTTTAATGGTAAATCTGGAAGGAAGTGAAACATGTAGTCAGGTATCGCATACTTATCATGCATGTAATAAAGAAGTTTAAACTTACTGGAATGAATTGTTCAACACGTCCGCCAGGGAAAACCCCGTAAAGTCTGGGGCCCAGCTTCCTTTCAGACAACAGAGTGAAAATCACGGATTCAGTAATGATAGACTCGAGAGCACCTTCCCCATGGACCTGTACACGAGTATTTTAAATAACAAAGAAAAGGTAGATAAGTGTCAGCACTATTAAGCGGGTTAACAGACACAAAAGTCATTCAATTACATGTAGAAAAATTATTATGGTACATGTAATATAGTAGGAATGGATTTCTAGGTAGGAACTGTATTCAGTGACATTAGTAAACCTTATGTGAAAGGAAATCAGGGAATTCGATCATTACTTTCGAAATGGAGGTTTTGCAATACTTGAACATACATCAAAATACAAAGCAAATCTACTTACATTATATACTATAGTCGATACAATTTCTATTTTCAGAATAGTTACAAGTGAACTACACATAACTTATCAAACAAAATTCAACATGCAGTAAATCCTTCACATGATTAGCTGAAAAAGAAATTAATTTCGTGGGATTTTGACTGAATGTGATTTATTTCTAGCTTAAAATAGCTAAGAATATAATTTCAGCATGATTTCATGTGGATTTTCCTGCATTTTAATATGATCGCAAGAAGCAGGGATGAGATGGGATTGAAAGGGAAAAGTAAAAAAAACAGTGTTTTTGGGACACAGAAATGACTACGTTAATAAGATATCACAGTACAGCTATTGGAAATGGTAGAAATTAGTAGAGGTGAATACATAGAGATAGTGTCTACAGCAAAATGCACTGAATGAATTAAAATTGAACCCCAAACTGGATATAAGTAAGGAGTATACTTATGTCGTTAAGGTCAAAGTGAGAGACTGAGACAAGGCTTAAAATCAGAGCTGATCAATCACTCCACTGGCCTTTTTGTTAGCCACCGTTTCGCGTCTAGGATTGTCATGTCATGTCATTAATTTCTTTCCTCACTAAGCACAAACAACCAGTAAATTTCACTTTGTTAGCATTGTAATGAAAATGATCAACAAAATCCCTTACCTGCCCGTAAAACCTCAGCAGCACTTGAGTTGGCTCGTTATTCACCGGCGTCAGGGTCAAAGGCAGAGAGCAATGGTAAAGCCAGTTGCTCAACCCTCCACTGAAAATTTTAATTACAAATTCAATATAATTAGCATCAAAAACATCTGCAAAATCAATATCAATATTTTACTGTTTACTTGTAACTAATCTATCTCAGTTACCAAAGCCGTATACAGGGGGAAAGTAGCGAACAATTGCCGCTCCAAACTTTTGAAACTTTCACTAGATATTTTGAAGTTGTTTTCAAAAAAGGCCGTTTTTTAATAATTTTATTGTATTTTGCACCCCCAAAATGAAGTTCTGTGGTATACGCCTTTGTCAATTACAAGTACCTACTAACTATCACTGTACAGTATAAAATGCTCCACATACTCACCAACCAAAGTAAAAAATGTAAACTATATAGGCATACACTCATTTTGGTTATTCCAATAATTTTAGTCAGGTGCAGGTGTAAAAATCTCATTTTAGAATGTCACATAAATAGGTTTGCATAAAATAACTGGTATGGGTATTAGGTATGTTGTAAGTTGTAGTATATTATAATATGGGCTATTTATGGTTGTTGGCATGTAATATAATATTTAACTTAAGTAGACACACATTTCTTTTCAGTACAAGCACAACGTGAATGGAGTAAGACCTTGCAATATTTTACAAACTTAACATCATGACGTGGGGTACATTTCAACAACCTTCACGTTGTTCTTAACACAATTAGCAAATATCAGAATGCGTGTTAGGTTAGGAATACCTATATGACCGGTGATGAATATTTACATTACCTCTTGGCCTTAAAGTCTCAAGTATATTTTTTACATAGAAGCATGATGGCATCAAGACATAAAAGTAATCAGTGACAAATTCTCAGAAAGTTTTAAATGTGCATTGTTTCTTTCAGAGCGTACGTCTAGATTGTTCCTCAAAAGCTTCTTTACATTATTCTTGACAAAATTTTAGTTTCCTTACGATTAGAAATACGATAAAAGCTAGGGTTAGAAAATCAAGGCTATACATTGCTATTAAATATTTTTAATCCATTATATATTCTTACCCGCTATGATCTCAATACATTTATAAATAAAGTTGAATATTAAAGTACTCCATATCATATTCAATTTCTACAATATTAGTAAACCTTCTTCATGCTGATGCAAAAATATTATTAAGCATTTTTGTAGGATTTACAAACTAAAGTAAAATACCACAAGTAATGCATATGAACAGTAAAACGGGGTATGAAATGGGTGTTTATCACTTAATTTACAGTAATGGCAAAAACAAATGCATATCGGTGTAATATAGTCAAGTCGTTGAAAATTGAGTAGTCCTGTTGTATATGTATTTTTATTAATACAACACGAATTTTATAATGTAGAAGTAAGTCATTTTAGGGATATTTTTGTTTAATAGAGCCAAAGGTCTGCTTCCTTAGAATGAAAGTGCATCCAGCTAATTAATGAAACTAACATGCTTTCAATTTCTCGATTTTCATATACTTTCGATGGCTTAACCTGGAAAAACCGTATCTAAGTTTAAAAATAGAGTTGATTTAGACGTATCTAACTGTTCCATTCCAAGTTAAATGTAGGTTTCAAGAAGGAATCGTCACTGCTATAAAATTCCTTGTGCGATGATATGATCGTGAATCCTAATTATGACATAAATGGGTGACAGTCATAAATTATTGTCGTTGAGATTGTATGTAATATGCACTAACTAGTACAGGACCCAACTATAATATATCGTAGCGTTAATCGTATAAACCGACAACTTGACTTCGTATATCTTAAAAATGCGACAAGTTGATTTTGTATATTTAACAAATGCGACAATTGGATTTGTACATCGTAAAACTCGACAACTTGATTTGTATATTTAAGAACGCGACAACTTGATATGTTGGGAGTTCAAGTTGTCGCGTTCTTAAATATACAAAACAAGTTGTCGCGTTTTACGATTAACAAATCCAGTTGTAGCGTTTGTTAAATATACAAAATCAACTTGTCGCATTTTTAAGATATACGAAATCAAGTTGTCGGTTTATACGATTAACGCGACGATATGTACCTAAGTATATTTTAATTTACGCCAGACTTAATTACACTTTACACATATATTGGAACATGTTATGCATATCTGTAGGTACTTACCGGCGACTGTCTGTCATTGAGAAATTACGCGGAGATATATGTACTTATCATAGCTTAACTTAGAATTGGGAAACGTCAATATTTCTACGTCATATACTGTGTAGTTAGTATAAGATATTAGATGTGCACATTATTTCTGCCGTGTGCAGCTAAACTTCTGTTTAGACATCAAGCATAAATAAACCATCGGGGCAAAGTAATTACAGGGTTGGTAATATTATAACCATTACTTTCCACAGGGGGATCCTCCAAAACAAACCCCGGTATAATCCTTGCAGATAATTTTTTCAGCATTTAATGAATTAGGTATAGTTTATCTTCATTAATTTCTTTTATTTCGCTTAAAGTTCAAACTCGATATAAAGGCATGCTTAATTACAATACCTACAGCCTAAATACAAATTTTTGGAAAATTATGTTTTCAGCCATGTTTAGCAGTTAAACCATTTATTACCAACCCAAAATTCATTAAAATCATTTTACATGGTTTTTGTGATTATAGAGGTTTATAAAAACTCAACAAAATTTAGAAAATTTTAATCCTTTTTTTAGTTATTCATGCTTTAATTCTGAACACGACCGGGATGTTTTTTTTTTCTGGAAAAAGCAAATTTTGACTGTAAAAATGTGTTATTGGTTGGAATATTTTTAATTTTTCGTACATTTTTTAGAGAAATTTTATTCAATGTAAACCATATATTTCATTAAACGAGAAAAAAGGATTTTCCATAAAATGTATATCACGGTTTGTTGTATATGATGCGGTAATGATCATTAACCCTGTACATGTGCAATGCGTACACATACAAATAAAGTTGTAGTACAAACTAGCCAAAAAATGAGTGTGCCATTAAAAGCTGAACGACAGACTATAGAAAATACATTATCGAATTTACTGCATAGGAGAATTATGGGTTAACATAATATATGTGTTACCCTAGCCCAGAATCATCGTCAATGTAGCATTCAAGAAGTCAAATTTTGGCAATTTTTCTTCAAAAGCTAAATGCGTACTGAGTCACAGTGTCGATTACTACCAGCAGTTCTCGGCCTATATAGTCCGAGCGACTGAAAACTATCTTCTTTACTTACCACTTGCAAAGAAACTCACTCAGTTTATTTATAAATGGCATTCAGAAAAACTTAAGAAAACTTCTCATGTGTGAATAACACATGTAACAACTGAAATACTAGTAATGATGTTCCTATAGTACATTCCTATAATGCAGACAGACTACGATGCGATTGTGCTCGAGACGCTCCTCCATCCATCCCATGATTTTATTTCTCAATGAAAAACCAAAATTGTTGGGACTATCATATGACAATACTACACAACGCATTTCCTTACTACGTACTATCATCATCGGAACTGATTGTGTACATGTCTACGCTGTAGACATGCTGAATCATACTACATTCCACCTACATTTATTTATCTGTGGTGTTAGGCCAACATTATTTTTTCTCATGTACCTCCATTACATATCAACACTCACACAGCCAGTAAACAAACAATTTCCGACTAGATTACTTGCTTTATCAGTTCGTGTAATCGAATCACGTTAACTTTAACAGGTTTCCATAACATCCACATGTCCCACATCATTTAGAATTGATTTTGCACACCCTAGGTGCAAAATCGTAAATTGCTACAGCAGAAAGTTCAAATATTTGTCTATGTTTATTTGTTTTTCTCAAATGAGTTCGAATTTGGAGTGATACAAATAAATGCGTATTAAATAACTTCCCATGCAATCTTTTTGTAAACAAATACACTCGCTTTGTTTATATTTCACTGTGTAATGTGCATAATGATGTGTTGCCTCATTGCCTTCGTTCGTACGATGCATGTAGTTTTTCTCCATTATATTGCTTGAAAATAGATCAGAGACAATTTAGAGTTATACGATGCAGCAGGTTTTTAAGCAGAGTTATATGGAAGAAAGCTTGAAATACGTTTACTTTTACGCGATGATGATGCAGATAAGAAAACTACGCCATGTGTCATACACCTACATAAAATCAAAATCGAATGGGATTGGCTCCGAAAAAGGGTGGCATGAATTTCCGCAATGTTCAAGAAAAAATTGTTTGCCTCGTTTAAGTTGTCGACCTGATATTTTGGCACAAGTTGTTTTCATGTATTCTCTCAATCTCATGTTGCTCTTCGCATGTAACCTCCGAGAGACTCATTCTGTTTTGATTAGGTAGAAACTTTTTTTACATTTTGTATTATGCAGCAGTCAGCGTTTAAGAGGAGTTCAATTCCAATGACGTGTATTGAAACACAAAAGGGATCAGTGTAAATCGCCAACCTTGTCAGTGGTAGTAATAATAGTGGAAGCCTGGAAACAACGAATACAGGTTTGGAGACAGACATCATGTATGTATTATGTATTTGCGTATTATTGTTTTTCTCATACTGTGTTGAATTTTTGCTTGTTGCAGTATACGACCCGCATCTTTTCTAGCCATCAAATCAAGGGCGCGCAGGGCCCAAAAAAATGTCACAGATATAAATGCAATTTTATATACATACTAATTAGAGAACGCTCTACAAGTTTTAAATTGGAAGTTTTCATTCACGATTTTTTCCCTCTGACTTATTGCCAGGTCAAAAGTCACTAAATATCAAGTATAATTGCATTTAATCGTCAACTAAAGCGAAATTCGAAAATATTATAGACGCATAATGTGCTTACTTTATACATAGAAACATTTTGTATATTTCATATTTTTCATAAATTATCAATTTTAGGAATACCCCAAAAGGGGGTTTAGTAATTTCAAAAAATGACCTTGTGCCCCCTCGCATTCCGAAAAAAAAACTTGACATAAGGACTAGTTAAATATTATACACAGGATATATAAATAAAAAACTCGGAACGCGAGGGGGCACAAGGTCAAATTCGTGATCTTAATTAATTTCAGTAAAGTGCAATAAAAATAGATGGGCACTGATCAAACCACATAGAGAAGCTATGGCTAAGTAGCGTTGGTCTGATGTAGCTGTGTAATGTTTGTTTTGAGTTCCAACACTGGTGCCAAAGTGTTTGAAACAAGCGCGCATAATGTGAAATATGTCGAAGGGAATATTTGATGGCTGGACGTGAGACGGCTCCTATATGCATGTATGCATCCGAAGATCTCTCAATGTTATTATAGCGAAATGGATCTCTCGTGCGAATCATCGCAGATATCCTCTTCACTTCGGTGCAGTCCGCATTGTTGATTGTGTACTTGCATCATGGTGGAATAACAACTTATAGTAATAATACTATTGTCTGTAAATCATAAGCACTTTAGTTTTGATCCCTGTAGTTTTCAGTTAAGAACTGACCAAGCAAATCATCGTGAAAGGAAAATAAATGAAAAAATTGCGACATACTAACTAAAACGAAAAAAATATACATATAAAATAAAATTGTAAAATTTGTTCGCGGTGTGAAAAAGTAGATTCTGTTACACTTTTCATCAACTCAAAGTTATAAAAAAAAAATTCTCTTGCATAAAAAATTTATATAAGTGATTCTAACCTTATCTTGAGTTTTAATTGTCATTGGGAAATAAAAAATATTATACTGTAAATACATTTACCTAGCCAGTCACTCTAATATTATAAACTACATTTCTTTGTAATATTTTTCAGTACGTACCTACAAGTTTTAAGTACCTGTAAACTTCATCCAGCATGAAATATCGATCGATTTCCCATGTGATAGGCATATTTGACCTGGTAAGTAAAATATTACGCAAAGCGAATAATAAGCAAACTAAAATATCAAGGGCAACTTTCTGTTAACATTGTAAAGTATATACATAGTATTCGCTACTCCCTTTACAATTATTTTTTACATTCGGTTGTTTTTGTATCTACAGGCATTAACAGTCATACAAATCATAACGTTGGTGACAGTTAGTTTAGCGTATATTTTTGGCTGGATAACTTTTCACAAGGATGAGTTTGAACAATTGAATGATGACCCCGAATATTCGGCCCTTGATGAACGTTTGTTGCACCGGATTTTAGGTAATTGCATTTTCATTAAAGAAATTATATTCCTATTTATAATTTATTTTTTAAATACTAAATATTGTGATTTTAGTTGCTGTTGCGATTGTTTTCATCGTGGGAGTTTGTTTATTGGGGGCCCTTCAAATTTATGGCGCATATAAACTAATTAAAGGAACAGAAGAGGTTGAACCACTTTTTTTTAAAAAAAGCTAAAATCAGTATCTATGAAATTTAAACTCAATATTATAATTAATTATTATTAAATTGAATTATTTTTATTCAGGGTGTCTCTCCATCTGAGGGTTTGAGTTGCTGTCGAACATGGCGAAACATTATTCTCGTTTTGTACGTGCTGGTGTTACCATACATGATAAAGGAGATTGCAAAGGGAAATCTATTGGATGATTGCGTGCCCATAGTCATTTTTCTTGGACTTCGAGTAATCGCTCTTCTGATTGTGAAGCAATACATGGATGAACTTCAGTTGACACTTCCTTCTCGAATTGAAATGAACATGTTGCCGAACAATGCATGCCATAATATAAAATCTTTCCCTGACACTGACACAAATACCCAAGAAAAAATGTATATCAACAATTTGTGAAAAACCTCATTGGAATCTTAAAAGCGAAACCTGCGAGGAAAATTGATTTTAATTTATTTGAAGACATGCATCAAAAATGCGATGATCTAATAAAGTACGTATTTAGGCTTGAATAAAAAGTAAATGTTTTAGCGTTAAGGCACTTTCACTATTTTTACATATTTACGGGTATTTAAGTACTGATTTCGCCAGGCACATTTTCGTTGCTCGGAAGTTTTAGAAATAGCCATCTTTACTTTATGAAATGTTCTGCATTTTTCATTAATGTTAACGAATATAATAATATTATATGAACCTCAAGAATTAAGTCAAACTAAATAAATGTACTTATACTTTGACCATATTATAATCTATAAATAATAATACAAATTAACTTGACATAATAATTACATATATTACTTCTAAGTCATGATTCATCCTATCTCATGCGAATTAATGAAAATAAATTATTAATTATCAAAACTAATAAATGATTCTTAGCATTATAAAATTCTATGGGCATTAAATATTACACAGAATTGAAGATAAAACAAAATGCATTTTACAGGCTTCATATACAAAGATAAAACAATTAAGAAATGTCAAAACAATAAAGCATGAACCTGTAAGACACAAAACAATATTTTATGGTATATCATAAATTCTGCCTACTCGTAGAACCAAAATATCTGAAAGAAATAACTACATGGTAAATGACTGGAAAAATTACATGCGAACAACCTGTAAAAGCACTTTAGCAAGCATTTGTTGGAGAAAGTTGCAGTAAAATTAGGTGTAAGTATGTATACTCAAACTATGCAATTTTGCGTACAATTTACAGCAGTGTTTTATGGACCATAATGAAAATGATATGCATCTATAAATGAACTGGTTGCATAAAAAAGACGGGAGAGGACTATATAGCTTGGATGACGATAACGACTTGTTCGGCAATGCAGTAACTAGCAGTGAAAGCCTTAAACACATTATGTGTATATTCTAGAAAAGCTTGAAGATCTTCAATGCTACAAAAAACTTGCAGCTTGCAGCTGTATAGCACTTTTATTCAACGAGGGGATTCATAGTTTCACATTAAGTAAAAGTCTTGTATTCTCCATCTGTACAGTGTAGGAAATGCATTACAGGACAGTCAAAGCAGGTATAGACAAACAATGTATAGCTCACTGCATTGTATTGAAGGAAGACTTTAGTTCATCCTGCTTCTCTCTAAATTATTCTCTAACGTTTTATTAGGTCTAAGCATACCTAGTGCAAAATTGATGATGAAAGTTCAAAAGACCAGTTCAATGGTATAATAAAGGCCTATATTTGTAACGAAACTATAAGGCCATAAAATGCAAGGTGCACGCATCTGCACTTCTATATGATTAGGTACCTATATAATAAAGCGTTGTATATAGAGATCATTTCAACTCAATGATTTTTGTGTAGGTGTATTGAGTGTAGATATTTGCGCCTGCGATTCGCCAAAATATTACGTAAGGATGAGCATGAACACTAGACAATTATTTACTAGGCTATATAGACACCTGAATATTTATTTACACAGTGTACCTACTTGGAAGAAAGTTTGCTTCAAGTATCAACATTGCCTTTTATGTTATGCAGGTTAGTAAATAGCACATCTGTATAATGTATTATATTATAGGTATTGGTATAGGTATGCATACTCTTCAGAAACCTAATGGAAAACGCTATTATTATTAAGTACTAAATAAACCTTTGACCTTTATAAAAATGTATTAAGACAACTATGCAGGGAAAGACAGTATTACTTTTAGATACAATATTTCAGTCTAATTAAAAATGGAATTTTAGCTGGTATCGTAAAACTGAAGATTAAAAAGTTTGTGCAAATGAAATTATTATTATTGAGAAATTATAATTATAAAGACGTCAGAGAGATTTTAAAATCCTAATAATGGTCCAACTGACAGCTATACTTCACTTTTGGTATGAAGCGTGCCCACCTATTTCATTCTTTAATAATATACCTATAGAAGAGTAGCAGATTGTATTCGTTCCCATTTAACATGAGTCTATTCTATCCAGTTGAAATGTGAAGTTCGCAGATGGTTACCACTTACCTACACCAAGGAGTATAGGTATTGTTACAGTTAAAGAAAACAAATTTTATAATTTACGCCTCGTGTGTTCACGAAAAACTTATAACATATTAACAATAAACATCGTATAGTTTAACGCTCTGCTGAAACCTTATGTACGACATCATGATTTATAGATAATTTTATATTACGAAAACGAATGGAATATTTATTTTCAAAAGTAACGGTGAAAGTAGTGAAGTTGAAAATGGTATAAAAGTGAGGATTCTAGTATCAACTGTAGTTATGTATGTGTAATATTAAATTTTCGTCAGACCGAATATTCGTACTCCTATTCTATCATACTTTTTAAAGTGTGTATAAAAGTAAAGTATCTACAAAAAGTAGGTATTTGTACATATGTAAAGAAAAACTGACGTTTCCTCAACAAGCAACTTGTTTTACTTTTTGCAAAAATGACTCATGTCTCATAGCAGTCAAGCAAAATGAAAATGTTCAATTTGCTCTACATTTAAACGTTGGAGAAAGCTGTTTTATTCTAACAGAACCAAATGTAAGTCCATAATGCATATTATTATTTGTCAGTCATATACTCTCTACTTACACAAAAGAAATATTTTACTACCTACATACCTAATTTATTACATTTTGGTTATTTTGTCGGATAGTGACCCCTACGCTAATTATATACTGACGAGTCATGAAATATAGATCGATTTCTCATGTGATAGGTTACATCGACATGGTAAGCACAATATTACTTACTAATTAAGTTTTTCAACACCTATCGTGCAGCTTATATTTCACCGTATTAATTGAAAATGATTAATTGTTTTCTCCTCTTGTGTGTTGTTAGGTGGTGACATTTTTGGAAATTATTCTTGCTGTGGGAATGTGTCTAGCATATATTTTCGGCTGGATTTCCATTGAAGAGGATCAAAAAGAGAAAATGCTAGCCAGTTCTCACAATTTTGACGATCGCTTATTCGATCAAATTCTGAGTAATTAATTTTTCTTACAATTTAACTACACTTTAAAATAATCAGGTACCGAGGTACCATCATCGGGCACGTAGCCAGGGGGTGCACGTACGTGTACACCCGAGAATAAATTATTATGGTCATAAAAGTGCAAAAAAATTGGAAAAATGCATTTTACAGCGTTTTTGACCAACATTGACTCTATTTTTGCGTGATTATAAACTCATTTGTACCCCATATTGGCATTGCCCCCAGAAAATGCATGGAACCTTGTCGTGCAAGTGCACCTCCAAATTATAATCTGGCTATGCGTGCCTACTACCTAGTACCTAGTGCCTACACATCAGAATAAATAGAATATAAATGGGCATGCACAAGTGCATAATATCTGATAACTGATTAAGTGTTTTTCTTTTTCCTTAGCTGTGGTGATGATTGCTGAAATTGTAGGAGTTTTTATTATTGGCGCTATTCAAATCTATGGTGCCTATAAATTAATTAAAGGCACTGAGAAGGTCAGAGCGTAATTTAATTACTTAGTATCTATTATTATGTAAAAATATAAATTCATGTCATTTATATTTTACTGGTTTTTACAGGAGGTGTCCCCTTACGATGGTCTAAGTTTCTGTCGAACATGGCGAAATATTACTTTAGTCTTATTCGCATTACTGATACCGTACATGATTAACGATGCTGTCAATGGCAATTTACAAAAGGATTTCGGGCCTATCCTTATCTTTATTACACTGCGAATCATTGCACTCGTTTGTGTGGGGCAATACATGACTCAGCTTGAGATAACTCTTCCTACTGTAATTGAAATGGACACTTCGCATAGTGACGCATGTCGTCTAATAAATAAATAAAAATCAGCCAAATATGCACAAGAAAAACTCTGGTACCTTAAATAGGTACTTAATGTGTTTACATATTATATCAAAAAATATACCACGTAGGTAGTTTACGGAAAATAAATAAAATAATAATTGTTACTTACTCAATTCCGTTCACACATGAAATTATGAATAGTAACATTGGTGCAATGCAAAGTAAACTGACAGTCAGTCAGAAAATGCATTCAGTATAATATTCTTACTTTTGTTTTAACATTAATTAAGGAGATGTAAGTAACCTGAATAGCAGTACGTATCAACTAAACGATTTTCACACTTGGCTGAAATAGTTCACATTTTTTAATTCTTCTATTCTTAACTATTCAAAATTTGTAACGAGTCTTTTAACGAGTCTTTTGTGGTAACATACATAGTAGAACTCTGCTATACTAAGCAACAAAACACCTTGGAAAATCTAAAACTCTGTAAACTCTTTATAAATATACATATTCTAGAAAATATTACATGTATTTACAATATTTATTAGCTTCGGAAAATAAAGCTTGTAAAATATAATGGAGTACACCATAAATTATAAAGGAATATTTTACTGAAATATTTTGACATACTTATTATGAAGAAGGACAAAATAGAACTTGACATGAGTGCTTAAAAAGTTAGAATATATTTTAATTAAAAAAATTAGTATTGCATCATGAAATTGTCATTTCATGTTTTTTAATAATAATAATCTTAGTCAACTAGGTACCCCTTTTAGCCTCCCCTTAGCTACTTTATGCTCTATTATATTATATATTTTCGCATACTATATACAAAAGCGTTCTCATCATGGATTTGACGTCACGGGCGTAGAAAGTCACAAGTTCAAATAGTAATTTCAGAATTTACAGCAGATCCAGCAGTCCCATGCAGGAATAAAATTGAACTGAGAAATGACTAAATCGGCCAACTAGCAACATGATGGGTAGATTTAACGATTGGCTTGAGGGAGAACGCTTTGAAGAAGATGTACAAGCATTATTCAGTATGCAAGATTGAACTTTTTAACATCTTTTGTGGATAACCTTCGAAAACTTATGTATAATCCGATAGAAAAAATGATTCAGGGATAAAAGCCATGTCGCTATTTGACAAGTTTGCTGTTATATTTGGCGTGCTTTGTTTCTGTTTTTCTTATTTGAAATAAAAATGCCAAAGCCTCTTTATGAAATACAATTCGTTATTTTATATTATGCTACTTTGCAGTGTCTAATATATTTAATTTAGCATCATGGGAAAAGTATTTAGATTTTTGATGTCAATTATTATTCTTGTAATAGGTAGGTAGTACGTAGTTAATTTATATTTTATAATTAATTGTTCGACATAATATAATAATAGTATGATTTTGACTATATTCGGAATGAAAATGAAATATATATTATCATCAGTCAAATAGTAGCTTTGCAAGAAAAAGTTGGCAAGTATAAAACAATTTTAACAAATTAAAAAAATCTCAAAATAATAAATACACAATGCCCATTTACATATTTATGTGTACTTACATTTAGTAGTAATTTAATTAAATTATTATTTTCTTATTTCAATGATGATTGTTACAAGCAATGCAAACCGTAAATTAGGTAAAATAAGTTAGCGTTTAATTTGAGTTCAATTTCAATATTAAATATTTTATTTTGATGTCTTTAATAAAAGTGAGAGAGGAACAATTCTTGAAAACAATAAACTTGGTAAGTTGTGTTTGAAATACAAAATGTATACTTATTTTTTCTATTCTTACATGAGCTTAAAGTGAATCCACGATTTCGCACATCATTTGATCTTGACTGCTCACCAACGCAGTTGTTGAAGCTGGTGGTCGTGTTGTAAAAAAGCCTTCTGTAGCTGCCAATAATTTGTTTTCCACTTCGAACTGTTCTGGAAGATTGTTGAGAGATTGTCTAATGATTTCAACGCCCTTCTCTAGATGTTTCTGAAATCGATCACAGGTTTCCAGTGTTTGTCTTTTTTGAACTTCCATCATAACTCGCAAAGTTTCTCGAGCCTAATAAAAGTTGTAAAATAAAAACCAATAATTAAACTATTTAAATGATTTCTTTTAATTACAAAATCAAATTAAGTAAAAAGTAAATATCTAACCTGGTGGGGCCGGAATTCATTTATCAAATGGTGCATGTGAATAAAGAGCAAACTGATATCATCAATTTTCTCTTGTCTTTTTGATGACTCTGGACTTTGGATCATAATATCGAGCAGATCTAAAAAGTTGACTAAAACTGAATGGTTCAGCTTTTTTAATTCTCTCCGATGATCAAAATTTTGAGGATACAATCGTCGTATTCCCTAAAAACAATTAAGTTTAAAATTACAACGTATATTTGACTAAAAATCTTAAATTCATTTAATAAACAAAAAGATGGAAGACGAATACCTGGCTTTCTAAGGGTCTAATTATGGCATCATCTGCATGAAAGTTGACACCGAACATCATGTATGTATCATGAGTGGATGGAGGAGGAGGAGGTTTTGGTGCACGACCTCTTTTTATGTTTTCTTCGCTGAAGGCACTAATGAAACATGATGGAGGCAGGGGGAGTGAAGATACTTGTTGTTGTTCTCCAGTGGAAGCCATAATTACTTCGGCAATTATGTAACTCCTTGGTTAAGGTTCTTTTACTTTGCACAGCTTTATTCTACGAACGTTGTAATTCAAATGTATGATTATTACTTGAACCTCAATCTGTCTATATTAAGGTAGACGAGCTGGTGACAGGCGGTGAAAATTGTTAATGGGTGATGGGTTAAATAACTCAATTGCTCACGTATCACTTCTGCAAAACCAAAATATGAAATTGTTAAAGATCAGAAAAAAGGATTTAGTAATAACTTTTCGTACGCCTAAAATTATACTCAAAATTCAATACTTGGAAATTCTATTTTACAAATACAAATACAAAATTTTGAGTATTGCATAGCCAGTCACTGTCAACTGTAAGGTGGAAGGTGTCTCCTCTGATGACAACCTAGTTCGCAATCAGCAGTGACAACTTCTAGTCACTATTTTGTGTTTACTTACAAATTCAATTCAAAGTTAGTTATAACTTATAACTTTGCTGCAATCAGAATCAGCAATCCGGGAATCTGGAAATCCGACTATGACTTTAGTTCAGTTGTCAGTTAATCATTGGTCAATGGAGTTGTTTTATTTTGGCCAAACGCCGGAATGCTAATTTTGAGCCTCTAAAAACCTAACAATCAACAATAATTAAAGTTTAATAATTATAAAACATATTTTAATTGAGAAGCAATAATTTAGCAATAACAACTTTTACGTGTGTCATGTGTTGTGTGTTCAGTTCAGGTGTTGTGTTGTGTGTTATTTGCAGCAGGAGATCGAGCGGAGAATTTAGCAAAGAATAGGAATTGCCGCGACGTTGAATTTATCGGGGTTTAGTTTGCTCGTTGAATGCATTAGGCTGTACATTGTTACACTTTAGCGTTTCGTATTCAAATTCTCCACCGCACCAAAAGTTTCGTATTCTTCATTCGTATGCTCAGCATCTTTTTTTCATCTTTCATCTTTTCATCATTCAGATTTCAACATTTGCATCAGATAATTGCAAACGCTGTTATGTCAATGTTGAACACATTTTAATACACTCAACAGTTCTACATGGCAGTCAGCTGTGATGTCAGCATCAAAATTACAATCAAAATTATAGTCAAATTCTAGCTACTCACACATACACGATTGGAGATTATTTGATGTTTGAAAAGTAAAGAAGGACGAACTACCAGATACTGACGATGGGCAGTGAACAGGTAATAAATATTCAGCATTATTTTTATGACTTATTATACAATGAATGATATATGAAATAATCAAAACAATTTTCAATTATTATTCATTATTGGTCAAGGACAAAGGAAGGAATAATATATAATAATAATTGGTTTCACCCAATTTTGTAAAATTGTACCTTAGGTTCGGATTTTGTCCCCCTCCCCCAAAAATTAATTTCTGGGTACATCTTTCTTTGAGAAAAAGATTATTAATGGGTGGAAAAAATGACTCGCTTTCGCATTCTTTTGTATTTCTATTTCATCATAATATTACATAATATTATACTATCACTATACTAAATAATGAATAATAAATTATCAATTACTGTGTTTATAATAATATTTGTAATTGTATAATATGTATAATCTTACTATGGATGGCGTTTCGCTTTGCTGTGAATTGAATAATGAACACAGCAAAGTCTCTTATTTATTATAATTTTTTTAATTGCAATAACTCCATGGGACACACGACGGGTGACGGAATGCCCCGGCTATAACATTAGCATTTAGCAATGACAGGTGCCCCATAACATTATAACAACATAACATAACTTTTGCATTTATTTTCTAATTTTCAGGTATCAAAGATGTCTCCAAGTTCCGAGTTAGAAGCATGTTACAGGAAATATTCAGGACGCATGGAAATGCTGCATAATAGTGGCGGAGTGTCTCCTGTGCCGAGGACTTACATTAAATATTGTTATGGAGGAGCAGGACTGGCAGTTGCAGATGCAATAGATATCAATCACCACATTGTAAAAAGTAACTGGAACCAATTAAATAGGAAATCAGAACATGAAAGTGGGTTTGTTTTGGATAAGACGTACAGCGAAATATTGAACCAACAAAACTTGTTGTTTGATGTTGATCCTTCACAACATCAAAAACCTGAACCGGTGATTCAAGTGCTGCAGAGCAGGAAAATGCACATATTTTTTCCTCAACTTAATATTGATACTTTGGATAATCAAACAAGTATACCGTTGACAATGCTGAGTAAGGCTGAACTGGACGAATTGTATGCCACTCCTAAAAACGATTTTAATGGTCCATTTTACAAACAATTGAGTGGATTAAAAAATCGGAGGATGCAAATTGCTGGAGGAAGAAAGATTTTGAAGAAGTCATTGAGAACGTTGACGATGTTTGAAGAGAAAGTTGAAACAAAGAAGCAGATGGCTCACAGACTGGTAAACGAGAAAATTAATTTGAAAAAACAAACTGCACCCAAATCTGAATCGAAAAAACAAACTGCACCCAAATCTGAATCGAAAAAACAAACTGCACCCAAATCTGAATCGAAAAAACAAACTTCACCCATATCTGAATTGAAAAAACAAACTTCACCCATATCTGAATTGAAAAAACAAACTTCACCCAAATCTGAATCGAAAAAACAAACTTCACCCAAATCTGAATTGAAAAAACAAACTTCACCCATATCTGAATTGAAAAAACAAACTTCACCCAAATCTGAATCGAAAAAACAAACTTCACCCAAATCTGAATTGAAAAAACAAACTTCACCCATATCTGAATTGGGAAAACTAACTTCACCCAAATCTGAATTGAAAAAACAAACTTCACCCAAATCTGAATTGAAAAAACAAACTTCACCCAAATCTGAATTGAAAAAACAAACTTCACCCAAATCTG